>VUYV01000036.1:4683086-4748512 GCA_008711295.1 Anarhynchus alexandrinus | reverse complement strand
TCAGTTCAGTGCAGGTTTGTGACTTATTTATAGAAAGACCTGAGAGGCTGACACCCTTGAATAGTGGTGTGTTTTGGTTTTGGTGTTTTTCTCTTTGGTTGTGGGTTTTTTTGTGGTTTTGTTTTGTTTTGTACCAGGAAACATTCTAGTATCAGGCCTGGTTCTTAACCACAATCTAAGGCTGTAGACTTGAGAAAAATCCTCTGGAATGTCGCGGGAATGGTAGCTTCATGTAGGCAAACTACAGTGCTCTGGGTCAGGTTAGGAGATGTAGGTAGGGAATTTGTCAAAGTCATCACACTATGCTTGTCCCTTCTTTTCACAGATGTAATTTCATGTGTACTTCTGGTGAAACAAAAAGCAGGAGCTCCAGTTCAGAATAAGCAAAGTAGTTGGGGGGAAAAGCCTGGGAAAAAGTATCAATGGAAATGATGTATTCATTATTTTTTACCAACACTGAGAATACAGTTAAAATCGATCTGATATTTTAAGGAATGTGTTAATGTGGATGAGTTTTATGGGTGCCTTTCAGGTGCCTTTTCGGTTATTTCAGGAATATTTATACTTCAGGTCTTACTTGGAACAGAAACCTTTTTCTAATCATTAGAAATTTTTTAAATAGTTACATATGCATTTGCTGCTTCACAATATTGTAGGACAAGAAAAAGTTTTTAAAAAATGTGTAACAATTCATTTGTAGAAATACTTTATTTATTTATTTATAAAATACTTTATTTATTATTCCCGAGTATTGGAATATTGCCATTTTTTGAAAAATTTCCGTTTAGCTGCTGATAAAGTAGCAGTGTTTATTTTTAAGTTTTATTCTGATCAACGTAAAGAAGGGAATTTTGAATAAATTAGCCTACCCAGGGAGGCAAACTGATTTTTTTTCTTTTTTTTTGTACCCCATGGAAGTATCTTCAGATGCATTGTCAGCTCTTTGAAGAACTCTTATAGTTGAAATGATCTGTAAATGCTTAGATACAGTTGTAGGGTTGTGATATTGTGCCTAAAACTGTGAAGGCAACTGTATGGCATTTATATTTAGGAGAATGTATCCTTATTATCAAAGTATATTCCATTTAAGCAGTGTAGCCCATGACAGAGTTAGAAGTAGTGTTTCTCAAGCCAGTGCCTATCATAATTCTCTCCCAACATTAATAGGAGTCACACCGGTATAAAAGATCAACACTTTGTTTCTCAGAAAGTAGTTCATAGTCCGACTGCGGTGAGACCTTGTTTTGTCAGGATTTCTGAAGACCGACAGCTTAAGAAACCCTCATCTCTTGATCTTGCCAGCTGCCTTCCTATTTTGCTTTCATATGATGTAATTTTGAAACATTCAGGAATTCATGGTTTTTTTAATGCTTTTTATGTATGTTTAAATTTAAAAATAGGAGTAATACAAGTAAAAACACTTGAAGCTGACAGGATATTACTTGGGATTATGTATATACTTGTTCTGTCAATAACACATGTGATTTGGTGTTGTTAAGGTCAGGAACTTTTTTTGCTCTTTGAATAATCAACTTAGGAGCAGCAGTAGCTGTTAGCAAGTCAGTTTATTTTAAATATCCTCAGCATAATACTGTCCTCATAGAATTAATTTTCTGCCAAACCTCCTTCTCAATTTTTAGGCATACATAAGCTGTGAATAATGCAAAGTATAACATAGAATCCAATAAAACAAACTTCACATAGTAATGAAACAATTAGGGCATCTTTATAAATGTGGTGCATCTAAGATACGGTAACATGAGCAATTTACTGTGCAATATGCTGCTCTGTTTGACTTGATTTATCCCTGAGAGCTTGTACAATGCAATGGAGAGCTTGCGTCACTTCTGTAATTAACTACAGACAATTACCATAGGTCAGGTGGTGCGAGGTAATTTTATATGTTAAAACTCTCCTTCAGGTGGGTGCTGACATGAAACTGTTCAGGAATATCATTCCACTTCAGACTTGCACCTGATTACCACTTTCAAACATAGGCAAATCCTTTTATATTCATCGTAGGGTTTTTTGTACACAACAATCCTAGAACTGAAGGGTGGAGCATCCAAAGCAGTTTCTCATCTAACAGTCTTAGTCCTGAAGACTGTTTCTTAGTAAAATCTCTTGTTTGCTTTGGGCTCTCATTAAACTCTTTATGCTCCTTTAGTTTACTGTCTCCTGGAGCACTCTTAGAAGAGCACAGCTTACAATTATACAAACACCTTTCCCCAAGAATTTGAGTTTGTGTGCTTAAATAAATGTCTTGAAGGCCTTTTTCAGAATTGTTGCCGTAAATGTAGGTGGGGCGAATATGAGCCTTGTTGGATACACAAGACATGTTCCAAGAGAATGAAATAAAGCTATCGTGATTTTTGTAGCAGAATAAAGTGCCTTACTATATTTGAGAGAGTCCTTATTACAGTAGAGAAGACTTGCACAGTTCTAAATCTGGATATACAAAAGGAACTCTCAAGTGAAAAAACAATGTACAGGCTAGGCAGCTGTCTGCCTTAACTTACTCCTTTTTAGTAATTTTTTCCCACTTTCCCTTTTTTCCCCGATTTAGGCTTTTCTCCTGTGTTTCTTTAACCACACCTTAGCACAATTGCAGTTACTACTGTTTCTATATTTTTTTGCCTTTATTTTTTTTTTCTCTGGGATATATTGGTAATTTTCTGGATAACTTGGTATTCTCTGAATTCCTCATACCACTTTCTACTACTTCCAAGGAAACCGTGTATGAAGATGGTCACGCTCAGCCAGAAAAGAGAAACTTGGGTTGGTAAGACTTCTAACTGCAGCCTGTGGTTATCTCAGCCTGTGAGTTTGTGAGGGATTTTTTTTTTTTTTTTACTTAATTTCCTGTGGTGATATCTTCTTGGAAGCTATGGCAGATCTAGCCATTCTTGGCTTTTGGGCACGGTTCTTTTCCCAGTTCTCATCAAATTTGTCACCTGTATTGGGGAAACGGTGTTTATGGTGGATTTTCTAGCATTGCCAGCAGATGTAAGGGATGTTTAATGAATTGAAAATGGAATGTTTGCAGTTCATGAATAGAAATTCTGTTACAGGCTGAAAAAATGATGTCATTGTGTATTTAAGGCTAATTGTCATCTTAGTTGAACTATCATAACTTTTGATTCTTTTGAAGCACTTGAATGAGACTAAAAATGGATGATGTAAAGTGTGGTTTGAACACAGAGTGAGGAGTGTTCTTGGGAATCTATTCAGAATATCACAACAAATGCTCGCAGGCAGACTACTTTTTCCAGTGAAAGAGAGCAGATTTCAAGTGTTAACTCACACTCATGACTATCACGACAAAGCAGTTATTTGACAAGGTCACTTTCTGGCCTTGTTGCTTTCCCTTGATTATCTAACCAATCCTAGGACAAAGTAGTTGCATCCAGAACTGACAATGGAAGATTGCTGGAGAGATCACTTCCTAGTTTGGAAGAAGTTGTTCAGAGATTAGATTTACCCATATTAGTGACTGTAATAATAAAACCTGAAGGTTTTTTATATGTATATGCATATATCATCTTTCTCATAATTGTTAAAGAATTTAGCTGATCCCAAGGCTGCTTCTCTACTTAATATTTCTGTCTAATTTCTGCCCATCCTCTAATAGGTTTATCACCAGTATCTGGAATGAGTTCTGAGGTGACAATAGTAGGTAGAATTTGTTCTTGTTGAAGGGAGGGCATTATGGAAGGTCAGAGCCCTTGGCTTGGTACAGGTCTTAACAGAGCTGATAAAAATGCATTGACTTGGGGTTTTGTGCTTGTACGAGGGTTGCTGCTTGATTTTTTGCTACAAATAGAGTAATTCAGTGTTCTGACTATACCTGGCATGATGAAGTGCTCAAAGGGCAACTTGGCTTATCTTCAGCAGAATTCACTTGTTCACTCTGGAAATAAGGCAGAAGTATAACAAGGACTAGTGTTCTCCATCTCCAAATACTTTGGGATGTTTGTTTTTATGAAAGTAATTTCTGGACATCGTATTCAGCTTGACTGATGATCTCTGTATTGAGTCCCAAATACTTGCAATCAAAGCTGTGCAACTGGTAAGCTGCAGGGACAGCTGTTAATGAGGCTCATGATCTTAGATGCAGTGGCCAAGACAAATAGCAAACATTGCTTATTTTAGGTTTTTGGGAATTCGTAAGTTTGTCCCAAAATTAGTGATTAGAGGAAGTAAGCTTTGAAGTAGATGATTACACAGTTCATCAGTAAGCCAAGAGGAAATGTGTAATTTTTAAAGCTGAGATTCCAGAAAGAATAAAATCTTACTAAAATACGCTATTGAGTAACAGCTGCTCGTGTGATGCTTTGAGACACAGAACTGCACTAATGAAGGGGTTTCTGGTACCCAGTCTGAATAATTTAATTTGACTGTATCTACATGCTGTTAAGTTAAAAGTGTACTAAAGTTGCACAGAGGTTGATGAAATCAAGTTTGAAGCAATCATATTTTCCAAATTTTTCAAAAACTTACCATGTCCTCTTTGTTGTAAAATAACTGTAAAAACACAATCTTCCTTAAACTTTTGTTTATTTTATATCTAAAGCAATGGCCCTTATGTCATACAAGTAATGAGGAGAAGCAGTGAGGTCACTGTGTTGGGTATGGATAAAGATTAGCTATGTAGGTATTATCACAAATGATCTCTGCAGCTTTTGATAAAAATAAGTACATAGGAGAAGAAAGAGCACAACTTCTCATTATGCATATGGAAATCTCCTTATTCAGGGTGGATGGTGAATCAGCTTAAGCGGATTCCAGATGCTTCCAGTCTCAAAAATTGTGAACTGGCACAATCTATTCCACTTCATTGAGTATGAATATATTATCATGTCCTGACAATGTTTAGAGAATAGTAAACAAAGTTTCTATATTTAAGAAAGGGTGTGAATTATGTATGGAGCAGTTTCATATAACTCTTAAGTTCACTGAAGGAAAAGAATAATGGGTCTACATTTTCCATGTTTTCTTAAGGCATTGTGTATAATTTAAGAAGTACGAACTTAGGCAACTGGATGAAATGTGATGTGAATTGAGATTGTGATGGCACATTTTCAAGAAAGTTAATCTCTTAAAGGAGATTAAATCCATAATACATATACTGTACTAAAGTATGTCACGTGGGCACCTTAAGATGGATAAATTGGGGTATGATCGGGTGCATGAACACAAAGTTCATAGTAGCTAGCATTGAGAAGCATTCAGTCATTGACTTGGAGAGAGGTTACCAGTTACCCCTCCCAGTATTGCAAGAACCATAGTGTTTTTTTTAGTGGTCTATAAAGAATTTGTGAATCAAGTGATATAAAGTATTTTTGAAATATGTTAATGAAGATAGGCATCAATAGGAAGCACTGAAATACCATACAAGAATTGTGACTTGAGGGCAAGGATAGTGAAAACTGGGATAAATTACTTTGCAAGATTGTGCTGTTAGAATGGGGTGTATTATAGAAACTAGAATAGCTCAGGCTGGAAGGGACCCTTGGAGATCATCTAATTCCCACTGCTCAAAGTGGAGTCATCTAGAACAGGTTGCTTAGAACTGTGTCCAGTTGGGTTTTGAGCATCTGCAGGGCTGAGGACTCCACAACCTGGGTAACCTGTTACAGTATTCAAAAAAAAAAAAATCTTATGTTTCAATGGAATTTCCTGTGTTTCAACTTATGTTCAGTGCCTCTTGGCCCTGTTTCTGGATACGACAGTCTGCCTCAGTCTTTGCTCCCTACCACCAGGTATTTATACATGTTAACAAGACCTTTTCCCTCCTTTCCCTCCCATTCGCTTCCTCTCCTCCAGGCTAAACAACCTCAGCTCATTAAGCCTCTCCTTATCTGAAAGGTGCTCTAATACTTTAATTATCTTAGTGTCCCTTTGCTGGACTTGCTCCAGTCTGCCTATGTCTCTCTTGTACTTGTGAGCCCAGAACTAACCACATTGCTAGCTCATGTCCAAGTTGTCTGCCAGGACTTCCAGGTCCTCTTCTGCAAATCTGCTTTCCAGCCAGTTGACACCCACCCAGACTGTACTGGTGCGTGAGGTTATTCCTCCCCAGGTGCAGGACTTGGCACTTCCCTTTGACCTTCATGTGGTTCCTGTTGACCCATCCTGTCAATGGTGATCTGAATGGCAGCACACATATCTAAGTGTGTCAACCACACCTCCTCATTTTGTATCATCTACAGACTCACTGATGATGTAGTCTGCCTCATTGTGTGGTTCGTAAATGAAGAAGTTAAATAGCTGGCCCCAGTATCAACTCCTGAGTGTACCACTAGTGACTGCTCTTGAGCTGGACTTTGCGCAGCAATGGTTAAATGAATGAGGCAGAGAAGCCAGGGTGTGGATTTTCAGTATGCCAGCTGCATTCTTAGTAGCTCCCATGTGCAGGGTCTTGTTTTCCCCACTTCTGTAAGTACTTTAATTTGAAGAGTAGTTCACACAGCTGGACCGCCCAGCTACAAGTTACCATGTGTGTGTAAGCAAAACTTCTGCTGAAGCTGAAATCTGTGGTGACAGTTTAATGTGGGTCATGAAAATGTAAATTATCCTATACACAGCAGGGCAAGCCACCAAGGAGGGAAAAAAAAGGTATTGTTCTGAAGTGTTGAGAAGCTCTCATTAAAGACAGTCTTCCCTGGAACAAATACAGAAAACATCTGTTATGTTGGACAGGGGAAATGGAGAGCACTCCAGTAAGAGGTTAAAAGCATCTGTTTTGTTTATCCTGTGTCAGACTTGAATCAAGCCATGGTGACTCTCCGTAATATCTCAAGAGGTGCTTATCTAAAGGAGAAGCTAAACAATCTAAAAAAATGTGGGCAACAATAGATATAGATAGATAATATGGATGCTCTTGGTCAGAGTTGGAAAAAATATTTTGCACTCAGGCCTAATACTATTAAATATATCTGTATTTCCCAGAACATTGAATAATTGCATCTCTGCTTGATGTCAGTTTTATGAACGTCTATAGCTCTGCACACATCCAGAACTACAGCGAGCTTTTGTGCAAGCTTCACTGTATTCCTCTAACGAGATATGGGCACTCTGAAGGGATGGAGGAGTGGTGAGCATGTTCAGAATATTGATGGAAGAGCAGTACCAGCTTCTTTGAAAAGCCAGCTATTTTGTGAAACATGGGACACAACCTTTTTTATGGGGTGTCAGGGTTTACAGCACTGAATGAGGGAGACATTTTAGTAACTTTAAAAAAAGCCTTACGAGTTAGGCTAAAGAACTTCTGCAGAAATTCATAGATAAGTGTTATTAATAGTACATCAGTATTCTTAGCCTCCTTTCAGTATTTTGAGAATAGGCCTCTTTAAAAAATGGTAAGCAATTGGTTGCGTGTTTATCTGCATCTAATAGCAGTCTGTAATTGCTACTGCTTTAAAATAAAATACTAATTTTAGTGTAAACATTTGTTGGAGATGTACAGTAATAAAGTTAAAAGTCTGCTGAAATGAGAAAAATATATGTAGTAGCTGAATTTAAAAACTGTAAAATGAGTGTAGAGTAGTCCTCTTCATTTAGGTTATTTCCCAGAATATTGTGTGCATATGAAATGGCCACTCGAGGGCACTTTTGTATTTCGTTCAGCTGCTAATTTCCTGAATATATTGACGTGGTTTGATAACAGTCATTTTTTTAATCTCCTGAATCTTCTGAGTGATAGCACCCTAAACTTCATATTTAAACGGAAGATTAATACAGGTCTCTAAAGTTTTAACTTGGCTCCTTTTTAATAAAAAGCTAAATAACAACATGCATTACATCAAGAGCAGGATCTTGGAAAAACTACAGATAAAAGTTCATGAAAACTTTATGTAGTACATTGACCTTAATGATCACAAATGTTTGTATGTCTGTTATCTACTATCAGAAATATGTTAGTACAAACTGAACTCAAGTAAAATCATTCTTAGGTTTTGTATGTTGTGTTCTCTGATAGCTTCATTTAGGGCTTCTTTAAGCTTTTTTTTTTCACTTGAATTCATAGTCTGATGCATAGACTACGTCAGAGCCATAGGGCCAAATACTGTTTGTGTTCATGGTTTTATGTGAAGTATTAACATAGTGTATGGATAGCACCACCACTAAATAATAACCTAATAAATACTATAGAAGTTTGTAATGGACAAAATGGACAAGTACCACATGGCCAAGTAAGAGGGGTAGGGAACTGGAGTAATATTGTAAACATGCAGATCCTTTCTTTTCCGATACTAGTTTTTCTGTGAGCCAAAAAGTCTGTCTCAGAGCACAGGTGAAAATGAAATCTTACAGTACTATTGCATGTGTATGTATTTTCTTGCTCAGCACTGAATGTACATGATGCTTTAAAGACAGTATTGAGTTTCGTGATGCAAAATAGTTATTTTTACTTTATCAGCTTTCTAAAAAGGAGTCCCAAAACACAAACAATGGAAAGGGATTCAAGAATTGCTAAAAACAAAATAACTACAAGTCTTTTGGTCTGAAACAGGATCGAAATTTTGTGGACATCTGAGTAAAAATGTGGAAACTTAAGAAACAGCTCCTTGCCTTCATTCCCTCTTTTAGGCAATTCTGAATTCACTTCTTAATCAAAAAACCCAACCCTTAAGTTAAAATCTAAAATGAAATATTCAGGTGCTAGTTGTCAGTTTGCAGTACATTCTCAATGCACACAAGCGCATCAACTCTCTTCTTTTTCTAGCAGTGTGTATGGTTGGTTGCAGGGCTTGCCATCAGTTTTGAATGGTACTTTAAAGTGCCAATAATCAAGAATGTCTTAGTTGACAGCTTTCCAGAGCGTACTGCTAACATATGTTATCAGAGTAGATCAGTGTGTGCTTCTTTACTTGAATTCTGGAAGGTAGCTGGAAATTGTTTTTTGGATTTTGATGGAGAAATTTAGGTGAATTTACAGATGTGACCGAAAGTGGGGGAGGTTTTGGTCACTTGTCTCTAGTGGTTACGACGACAAATCTTACTCTTAGTACCTACTTGCTCAAATGTCTTTTTCCATTGGATCTAAATTAAACAAAGATATTTTCTATGCTTCCTGCTGTCTGCTCTACAAACTTCATAATTGGTGTCAGTATTGGCCAGTTTTTCTAGAAACCGATTTTTTAGCTTTTTTTCTCTTTATTTCTACTGGAATATAACAATTGGATTAAAATTGACAAATTAGAAAAGTGATAACAGAAGACAATTATTGCTGTGGAATAGTGATTTTTTTGAAAACCATATTTTTTTTTCTACACTAAAGAGGGGATGTCTGCTTATAAATAACAGTATTTTCAGGTACTTAGACTCAGACGCGAGCATAGACTAGATCTTCCTTTTCTGATGCTTCTGATCAAGCTTATAGAAATAAGTCATTATTAATAAAGGCTGATAAATACCAAATAGAAAACCCATATGTTACTTAGATGTGGGATTACATAGTGCTGCTTTGCAGTCTCCTAAAAAACAGTTTTCAAATTATTATTACAACCTTGGTTGGCAATCCTGAGTGATGATCAGGGTTCTGCTATAAATATTTAAAGCGCATTTGTGGCTTTCAACTAATTAAAGGCAGTTTCACCAGGACTGAGTGCAGCACTTGATCAGGGAGAGTGGGATGCATTTACCTGTCATGGGTGAGTGGTTTGATCTGGGGGTTAGTCTAACCTCGGCGCTCCCACTACTGGCCACGGATGTAGAAATAGGTCACTGAGCAGATGCTTTCTCATTTGCCATTTGTTGGCAAGCTAATGAATCTCTTTTGACTACAGACGGGAATGGCTCTATGAGCTGCTTTATCACTGCAGTGGTTTTCAAAACAAAGATTTACTGGAAATACAAGCCAGCAGCACGCAACTTGTTGTCAAACACTCTTTCTTATCAGTGTTTCATCTGTTCAATAACTAATATCCCCTGTAGCTAATGGTATGTCTGCATTGCAGACAGGACGTAGAAGGTATTAATACTAACTTTGAATGGTCTAACTTGGGTTTTGGCAATGAAGTCATCAGAACAGCATCAAAGTTGTTTAGCGTTGACTTATGCTAATGACAAGGATTAGTTGTTGAGGTTTTTGCTATACATTGCCTCTGTAAAGCATGCTGCAGTTTGAAAATAGGAACGTACCACAACCTTTCAAAGTAGGAGTTGGGGGGACAGTACAAGGGCAAAAAAAAACCTGTGAGGTTTTATTGACAACTCAGAATATCAAGCAACTTCACTGATTTGCTAAAATATGGGGTTAGTTTGGGTTAATAACGAGCATTTTGAAATCTCATGAAAACAAAGCACTTGATGACTAAGGTGTTAGATTTCTCTTCGTGCTTGAGGGTATTAGCATCCATAATAATGACTTGGATAATAGTGAAAATTCAGTATTCTACCTGAAAAAAATCCCAAGATAATAAAAGAACACCCTTATGTTGCATTGTTATTATACTTTTCAGTTTTATTTGGCAAGTATTTGGCATTTATTAATGGCAAGTATTTTTCCAGGCCTCTCTGGTATCCTAATCAGCTCTTGATACTCTGACTGCTTAGCCACTCGCCACAATGGATTGCACCCGCCTCCCTTTTAATCCTGTTTTATGTTTAGCTTTATCCAGCCACTCAGTTTGACTTGATTGGATTTTTTCATTCAGATTTCCTTATCTGGCACAGCATGGTAGATAACAAATTCAACACGATGCAGTGGTGATAAAGCTGTTCAGCAACCCAAATTCATGCTATTGCTTTCATTATATAAACTTAATCGGTTCTTTATACATTGTAATGTGTCTTCTCTTAAAGATTATCTTCAGTCATATGCCTTTTGTACTCTTGCTTAGTTGAATATTTGCATTTGTGAAGTGTGTTTTCAAGTGCTGGTTTTTAGCCTGAACGTAGTGCTGCTGTTTGTCTTAAACATTACGCTTGGGCATTTCTCAACTTGTACATCCTGTTCCATATCCCAGGCTAGATGGCAAATGCTTTTCAGTCTGTCTCCTTCTTATAGCTTGCATGATGCTTCTCCATTACTTGATTTGCAAAACTATAATTACTTTCAGGCGTTCATAGGATTACCTTATCCCAGGTTAGATAATCCCTTAATTTATGAAGATGATATGCAGATTGAGAAGAACTATTGTGGGAGGATGGAAATGTGATGCAAACATCTATAGTGCTTATTTCCTCTCAACCCCCAAATGAAATTCTGCTTACCTGGTTCTGTGTGGTGAGTAGCTGTTACCTGCTGTTCACCTGAGAGAGCTATCAAGCTTAAACTCTCTTAAAATCTGCAGTGTACAAAAGAATGAAAAAAAAGAACCCAAACAACCAAAATCCCACTTTATCTTTAGAACTTGAAAGTATATCTAAGTTGTTCCATTATCACAATTTCACACATTTGCATTTAATTGACATCTTAGTAAGGAACGTGGTGTTAGACCTCATACTTTAATATATGTAGTTACCTAATCATTTTTCTGACATCTTTATTTGGTTACAATGTGGTGTAATCGGAATAAACAGGATCCCTGTGTTCCTATAGCAACAGAATGCCACAGTTTGAGAAACTGCTTCATTGCAGCAGATGCATCCATAACTCCTCTAATAACCTGAGGATTTTAAAACACTAAATTTAAAAATGAGGATTTTGTTTCCTATTTCTGCAGGTAAAATTTGGTTTAAAAATGAAACCTTGTAAATATCTTTCCTGAAGCTCTACACCACCTTCCAGGATAGACATAGTTTCTGAGTTTGTAAAAATACTGAATGTATATAGTCTATGAATATTCCATCTATATAAGATATGGTACTGGCAGGATTTTCTGTAAGAAGATATGGGGTATTTAGACATGAGGTAGAGTGTTTTATTTTTTGCAGCTTTCCATTTCCTTTACTGCAAGCTGATTTTTTTAAACTAAGTAAAAACATGTCATCTAAATTGGTTATTTCGATCCAACATAATGACCTGCTCTGTAATAGCTTCATTTATTTTTAAATTTTCCTTGTAGATAGTAAAGGTGATACAAGACAGTGTAGAAGTGTCAGCTTTATAGCGCTGAAGATCTTCTACATGTTTGGTGAATGTAATTCAGTTGCGTTTTTGTAGTGAGGGGAATAGAAAGATAATGTTTCCATTAAAGTGATCAACTATGCATAAAGAAATACGATGGGAAGACATATGAAAAGGCATTTTGAGAAATCCTATTTTCTTTAGCAAACTTAATCTGTTGCATAAATAACTTATACCTGTTGGATAATTCTGGAAGTCTGGTGGTGCTAATAGTAATTTTACATACTGTTTCCTAGAAAAGAATTATCATCTGTCTTGAAGGTCTGGCATCATGCTGCTAGGATGCAGCTTTAGATTAACCCTAAGGTCTTTACTCATTTGGAGTGCTCTTAGAGAAGAGTTAATCAGAACTTTAATTAACGTATAACTTTCAGAGTTATTTTGCATTCCTCTTAATAAAAATATTCTATTACAGTGAACAAGAACAAAGGCACTCTCTTCTCTCCCCCTCCCCTGGGACAGTGTGCCTTCATGCTTCAGGACATTAATATTTCAATAGTCACACTGGATAAAATTGAACAATGGATGAAACCTAATTATTTTTCTTAGGCCTGTGATATGATCTTATTCAGGTTCATTTTCTTATATTCTATTCTAGTGAATTTCATTATAAGTCACCCATTCCTACCTGAAAGATTTCCTTTAAAAATCATACTGATAAAAAAAAAAAAAAAACAAAACCACAACAAAAAACTGTCTCCTCTTTTTGTTTCTTCTATGTTGTATTCCCCCCCCCCAAATTATTGAAAAAAAGGAATGAAAATCATGTCTCTTAGCTGCCTCTGCTCCCTCCCTTCCCAGCTGTTCTTGCTTATTTTCTTTCTCATTTCTTTCCTCTGTTTTGTACAGATATCCTCTTCTGATGCTGCTCAGCCTTTGACATCCTCTCCTTCTCTGCAAGCTGCTGCTGAGAAGAGCAAAGCAGAGGTATATTGTTTTCGGGTGCAACTCTTGTCAGGTTACTGCTTTGCACAAATGTTTACATTTCTGTAGAGTAGTTTCACTGAGCTACCTAGAGAATTTGAATTGCTGGTAATACTTCAGGCATTTGAAATACTTGTTTCCTGCACTAGATAAATGAAAAGAACCAATACAGTAGGACAAAGCACGTGTGAGATTGTTACCTCTTGGGTTTTATATGGCAAAATTGTGGTTCTGTTCTGGTTTAGTGTCACAAAACTGTGGAAAGACCATTTCCTTCCCAGCTAGTGGGCATGATTGACATTGTCCTGTCTCCTCAGGAATAATTTTGGGTATCTTTTTTTATATTACTTGCTTGTTTCAGGTTCTAAATGATCAGTACTGTTCCAGCCATTTAGTTCAGTCTCCTTGGAGATAAATATAGAATTAATTCGGTGACACTTCTGTTAACTTATACTGGTTTTAATATCCCTTCTAGATGGGTTGTATGTGTATGGGTTGACATTACCTTTACTATTTAGAAGGGCCTTTGAAAAACTTAACACACAAACAAGTAGTAGATGAGGCATCGTTTGTATGAACTTTCAGTAAATGTCACAATTTGCAACAATAATGAAATACATTTTTTTTAGAATGTGAATGCTCAATGTTAGGCTCTTTTGGATACTTCACTCTAAATTGAGACTATATACAGTGTATGAAATAACTTCTGATCTAAATGCAAAATCTAAACATAAATCGCGGGTTTTTTTATTCCAAATACAGGAAAATTTAGACAGATGTTACAAATTATTTTAGTTCAGCTATATTTAAACATTAATTGAAAATTAAATTATAGTGTCATGGACTAGACCACAAGCCCTGGTGAATTTGACATGTTTTTTAAGTTGTACCAAGAATAGCAGCAGCCAATTAGAATGCAGCTCGCCTTTCCTTTCTTACCTGCCTCTCTTGATGCATTCAAATCTGAAAGTTCCTCTGTGTAACTAGTATGCCATGTTGTTAGAAATGAATCTTGGAGGAAAAAACCAAATAATTTTTGCTTAGAATTTAAGACCAGTATAAAGCCAATTTCATTTTATTATCTTCATAGTGCTTTTTGACTGCTTTTGCAAGTAATGAAACACTTGAGTTGAAGTTCTGGCATGAAAACAGCATCTGAGAAATGATTTAATTTAGTCTGAATTCATTTTTATCTAATGGAGCTGAAGCAGAAAGCTTGTGTATTGAAATTGTGAAGTGTGAAGATGAAGGACTTGCAGGTTTTCAAGTCCACAGTGAAAATGAAGTGAATGGAAATAAAGTCGCTGGGAATCGAGAGAGTTCCTGTAGGCTTTGGGAGGTGTGGAGGCAGAAACACAGGTGAACAGTTTTTTTTACATCTTCATATATTCACTATGAAGCTCTCAGGGATTTGTTTAGGGCCATGAGACACGTTTATTTATATGTGGTTACCTTTATGGAGTGTTTGCTGTATGAAACTTACTGCAAGCCCTCCTCATTCTCGAAGTCCTGAAGAATAAAAGTTTCCAGATACTTTTTCCTCTAGAAGTGATGTTTCTCTAACAAAACATATTTAAAAGAATACATTGAAGTCAAACAGGAAATCAGGACATCCTGAAGATGATCATATGCAAAAAAAATTAACTCTGCTTTCACTTAACCATATTCAAGTAAACTTAAGGTACTGTGTTTGAAAAAAGTAAGTGTATTGTTACGTCATTTCCAACAACCTTTCCCAGGAGGACAGGAAACAAATCGCAGTTGTCTAAGATGTAGAAAAGCTTCTACAGGAGAAGTGATTAGATTTATTTAAATTATTCAATTTGGGAAGGTGTGAGTGGGGACACGGAATGAAAGACTTTTGGAAAAGTTATTGCACTGGCAGTATATTTGTGTGCAGTATGCAATTACGGTCATGGGGTTTGGGAGTCTTTAGAATGCAGGTTGGTACTGGGATCGGTGACGCAGTAATGGAAGAAAGACTAAGCTTTGTTTGAAAGGCATGGTTATGCATTTGTAATCTTAGTTCAGTAAGCCTCCAAGTCTCATATTGTTATGATGGCCTCAAAATAAAACACTGCTGTATGCTTGTCACAGTCATACAAACTTTTGTTTGAACACCTGACACTGCCACAGGTGAGATACGGTGTTGGCTGGACCTCTGGTTTGGACTACTATGCTTATTTTTGTATTCCTAATGTTCGCTAAAATCTAAGTTGGTCTCTGTTTATTTCCTTCAAAACAGACATTCCAAATTCCCCTTTTCTTCAGTTTTCATGACTGTGGTCATTGCTTTCTGTTGCTTTGAGTGACACCTACATTTAAGCAGGTGCTTGGTGTGATAGTCTCACTTCCCAGGACCTGAGTGTTCAGGTTAATGCCTGATGAAATAATTTCACAGACGTTAGTTGGGATTTGAGTTACCTCAGTTGAGTAACCCAAATCCATCTGGTAAATATGGTGAAAGTTTTGGAAATGGATTATTTGAAATTGTGAAGAATACGTTACTTGGGTCCCACCATGCCTGGTTGCCCCAAAAGAAACCAGAAAAAAAACCCTCTTCATCTTAGTGTTAGAACTATTTTAACCAAATGTCATGTTACGCAACTTTAAAAGTTACATATATTGGATGTTAAAAAGAAAAAAAATCCTTTTTGACAGAAATGTGTAGCCTAGTAAGCTGTTTTATTTTTAGTACTGGAGCTGCATGGACAGTTATCTAACCTCTCAACCTTCCTCCTAATTTTGGGAAACTTATTTTTGTGGAACAAAGCTGTTTTGAGGTTTTGGACAGAGGGATCCAACTCTAATGACTGAAAGAACATTTAGCAGCTACTGTCTCATCTCCTTTATGGTAAACTCTTGTTCCATCCATTTTAATGCTCAAGTATACTCACTAGTACTATCCTGTAGTTGTACAAGGTAAATGCAGGCAGATTACTGGGTCTAAAAATCACTACTAACACTGTGTCAAAGCAATTGCTGACCTAAAGTCTTCTGTATGTTATGGTGCCTTAAGGAATGCTTTACGCTTTTCTTTAGTCAGTCTGCAATATCACCTCATTTATTCATTGAAAACTGACATGAATAAACTTCTGAAATATCATTATGATGCATTCAAAGTAAAGGGATCTCTTATGTTTTCTCTTTCTGGAACAACTTAGTGTCTTATGACTCAGCACGCCTGCCATATGGCCCAACTCAACTTTTTACATTCAGGAGGGGTGGTTTTTTTAAGACTACTAGATTAGCTTTTAGAATTAGTTACTCTCTGCAGAAAGCTGTATGTAAATTACCTTACTATAGTTGTTTGGTCAGAGACTGGCATCTGTCCTAATGGCAGGTTATCAGAGTTAATGGAGTACTTGTAGATGTTTTTTTCTTTTCAGTTCTATTTAGCTTGGGAGAAGCAACACTGGTTCTTTTTTCCTTCCGTTTAAAAGAAGAAATGCAGGTGAGCAGGTGAAATAGTGAATTTCATGAATTCTTAGAGTTACAATACTTTTAGTACTACTATTTGAGCAAAATGAGTCACTTCTGGAAGCAGAGCAGATAGAAGCATAAAGTCTGAATTGAAAGGGAGTAACTCACGATCTCTGTTTATATTCTGTATGACTGTAAACATTCAATGTGTTTGCAAATGCATTGTTGTCGACTACTAGCAAAATGCTTTTTTTTTTCAGAAGGAAAAAGAAAAAAAGAAAGAAGAGAAAAAGAGGGAGAGAGAATCAGAAAAACCATCAAAACAATTAGCAGTTGAAAAGGTAATACTTTATTTTTGCCAGTTATTTAAAAATTATTCATAGTATTAGACATGTACAAAGATTTGAAAAAAAAAATTGTGTGTGTACATGTGTGCATATATGTATATGTGTGTGTATACGAATAGTAATCTTGATAATCCACATGAATGATGTACTTGTGCTGTTGCCTGCATACATAGATTGGTTGACCATACAATGAGGAATCTGTTTGGGGAAAGAAGGAAGTGCGTTAAGATTTGTTAAGATTTAAGCTCAGATAATTCAGGTTTTTAAGATTGCTGTTCTTGGCACAGAAAATTTTTTATTTTATTGAGCGCTGTATGATCACCTAATACCGTCTTTCATAAATTAATCCATTTTAAAAATGAGTGTGTAACTCGTAGAATTGAATTAATAACTCTAGTCTAGGTAACTTGAAAATATTCAACTAGATCATGTCACAAAACATGACAGACAGACCACTTAAGGTGTTTCTTTACGCAGCTATATTAAAGCATAATGAGCAGCCTTAGCAGTGTAGGTACAATTAAAATTTCATGTACACTTCTGTATAGAGTTAATATTCAACAAAAATGGAATGAGTAATTTAAGTATTAAATACAATAATTTCTTCTAAGACAGATGTCCTCTCTCAGATGATGTGAATCCATTAGTATGTTCTGATCTGCAGTGTAGTCTGCAGAATGCATTGGAGTCTCCATCTGTCGGTTTATTCCCCAGTAGTGCTGTGTTACAATTATGAAAAATGTTGTGTATTCATACATTATGATTGCAGATGTATTTCTAGTTCAGTTTTCAAATAGAAGGTTTTTATTTTGCATAATAAAACAAGATACAAAAATATGTGCATACTTGGAGGGGAAAAAAAAAACCCTCCCCAATACAATTATGTTTTTCCTGAAATTAGAAAGCAGTTTTGGAATAAGTTAGTGCAGAAGCAAACTTTGTTATGATAATTTGCATAGCTTCACTGAGCTCGTGGAAAAGGATATCCATGTTCATATGGTAGGAGGTTAAAGCATATTTATGGATGATAATAAAAATATTAAAATTGTTGTTTATTGAAGTTTTACAAGGTCATCCAACCAAATTATATGTTTTATTCTGGTCCTTAGAATAATATACTTTAGTTATAAAGGCTAAAAACATTGCTGTGGTTTGGAAGTCTTAACTTTCTAAAGCGCAAAAGTCTAGTTTTGATCTGGGGGACAGAGGGTTTCCCTTTGCGAGGGTGCCTGAACCTTGTCACAGGGCTGGGAATACTTGGTTAGGTGAGGAGAAAAGATGACAGTGCATAGTTAGAGCTGAGAGACGACCCCAATACTTGAAACAATAACCAATTCAAATGCCACTGATTAGATTTACATTTGAAATGTCATTAGATTACCAGTTAATGATTAAGCAAGTAAAAAGAAGTATTTTGATTTCTAAATGCTTTTACTACAAAATGTGGAATTTGGTAAATACATCTGCATTAGATAATAGTGCTGTTGTAACAGCTGCAAAATGTTTGAAATACTGCAGCGTATCTTATTTCATTATTAATGTGTCAGCTCTGATTGCTCAAATGGGAACTCATCTGTGTCATCTTTTTAATTTAAGAGATTCTTTAAGCTTGTACTTTTCAAGACTTTGAAAGGTCATTCAAAATAAACTATTTTTAGGCACAGCCTGTAAACTTTACATATTTTAAAATCACAGTTGCTTTTTAGAATCTAAAGGCAGGAGACCAATATAAAATGCTTGTGTTTCCATTGGAAAGTACGGGTGAGACAGAGGACCGAAATGTTTTATTTTTTATGTGTAATAATACCTTGCTGCTTTTGTGGTGTGATTCTGCTTCAGGGAGCTGATAAACATTAATATTCTTCTTAGTTTGACCAGTAGTGATACACTTCATATCTGGTTAGAGAAATATGGGGTATTTTAAATACTGTATGTTGAATCAGTAGGCGAACGCTGGCATCTTGACCATAGTATCATGTTTTCAGCAACCACATCAAGCAGTAGATGGCTATTTATCCCAGTTCTCAGCTTTCTGGAGAAGGAAATAGAATATGAGAATTCTTTGGACACTTCATATGTGAAGTCACTGGTCACCTTTATTGCAGCCATGGTATACATCCAGTCTAGACATTCCAGGCTTGGGAAGTTAATGAATTAAAAATACATGACCAAGCAGTTGACATTTCTGCCACAATTTTGAGACTCCTCTTGATTAAGGTAATTCAAGTGGTGTTTGAGCCATCCTGTAGAAAAATCAATAAAGACTGCAAAAATGGCAGGCCTTAAATTGATAAAAAATTGAAGCTATAGAAAACTTCAAGTGTCTTTACAAGTGTCTTGTAGTCCTGCAAGTCTTAAGTTCCTGGTGTCTTCTTTTTTATATCTTCTATCAAGTTAAGTTTCTTAGCTCTTTAAAACAAGAATATGCATCCTAAAAAATTAAAATGTTCACACTTAATTCTCATGTTCTGATCTCTGCTTCATAGAACTGACTAATCTGCTCCTACATCTGCGTAAGAGCCTCTCTCCGGTGACTGATCTTTAGCCTTTGACAAGCTGAATGTCTAGCATGATTTCTGTTGCATTTTCAAATATCGCCGAAAGCTTGTACCATTGGTTTAGTAAACTGTTTTAGTCCAATATTGTGTTAATGTGTCAGGTAATATTGGCATAAAAGATACTTTGTTGATTAGCATGCTTTGATAAGTAGAGAAGAACAGAAAAACATCTATTAGCTGATTTAACAATAGTGGGCTTTCTTGCTGAAATTGCTTTTCAGTAAGAATCATCATGTCCTTAAAGCGGGTTTTGTGGGAAACACTTTTTATGAATGTTTGAGTTGGAGACAGTGATTTTGGGTGTAGAGTAGAATTTCCTCAAGATCAGAGAGAGCTACTGCAGAACAGCAAGCAGCAACGATGCTTGTTTGACTGTTTTTCTGGGCTGTTCTACTTTATGTGACAAAATTACTGGGTAATTTGTGATATAACAAGATCTTACTGTGTCAGCTACAGATTCAGTCTAGTGCAGTGATTAGCGTTTTATTGGAAGAGCCAACAACGTGATGTTCCACATCAGATCTGCAGAAATCTTAATAAAATAAGTGACATTGCCAAGCTACTGGCAGCTGTAATGTTTTTTTCTCAGTCTAATTGAAGAAACTTGAGAAACTTGCATAACTTACAAGGATCCTTCTTCCCCCTCTCCCCTCAATTTTCCTCAGTGCTCATGCTTAAAATAGCCTTATCCTTACAGTCACTTTGGAGAAAAAGAAAAAAAAAATGCAAGAAAACTGCTGGAACAATTATTATACAGTTCTTCATGACATGAAACCTGGGGCCAGGTTATGTGGGACTGAGATTTCCAGTCAAAGCCCAGCTTGTTTGCAAGCAACAGAAATGCCAATTTTGGCAATATAAAAATATGTTGCATTACAAGAATAAATAATCAAATTGAGCTAACCACATCCTTCTCATGGGCCAATAGCAGGAGCAATAGCACAAGACAGACTGCCATGCAATGAAAGCAATTTTTAGGTGTTGTGTACACACAATTAAGACTAAAAGACTTTATGTTGTCTAAAAAAATAAATCTGATGCTTTAAGAGCTCATTTCAGTAGTGGGGAGGGAAGAAAGTCAGTAGTTTGACCACCAAATTTACGTGTTTCGTTGATGGTAACAGATGAAGATTTTTAATTTGTAGGTGAGAAAAACCAGCTAGGCTTTTAATAGCCATTTTTTGAACTTCATCGTCCTGCCCACCCTTTCATCAGCTGCGGAGGTTATTTCCCTTCTTATTAATTACTCTTTTGCATGGCTGAAGTTCATGAAATTTCCCAAATCAGCCTTTGGGGTATTTTTTGTTTTCTTTCTTTTCTGCCTAAGTTGACTAAATGAGTTCTCCATTTGGGAGCAGAGTAAAGCACTGAACTCCGTTTTTGTTTCTAGTATGTCTGCTGAGTAGGATTTTTCTTCATCCTTTGGTAATTGAATGTGCTCAATTTACATTCATTTGGTGACTGTAAAAAGCATACATGGCCTACATATTCTACTGGCACGTGAGGGAGCTTACCAAAGCCTCAGAGTAATTTTCTCAATTAAAATTTCAACTGTGGGGTTGATTTAGGCAGTTTCTGCTCATAGCACAGAGAAGCGCTTCAGGGAAGCTCCATGCTGCTGCTTCATGCTCTGTGGGTACCCCATCCACCTTGTACCTGTTTTCCACTGAAAGAGCATGGAAGGGAAGGAGATGGGGTGCAGTCTGGTCATCCGGGCTGAGGGATCAGGACTATGAGGGACATGGTTGGGACATGGCCAGTGTGTGAACCGCCGAGATTGTGTGCCCCAAGGATAAACAAGAGCTGCACACAATGGGCTGAGGAAGACTGTGTTTGCAAACGATCAAATGGTATAAGGAATAATACTTCGTTTAGTAAAGGCACCTGCATTGCACTATTTAGAACAGAGAACTTAGATTGAGCTGTACAAATGACTTCTTGAATTTCAGAGCAACTAGGACAATTCTAAGTTTTTTCAAGACATACCTTTTTATGTCCATCTGCAGTACAAATTCAGACAAAAAAGGCATAACTAGTTATGATGTCTTGAGGCTTTCAAGTGCTTCTAAAGTAAATGGAGAAAATGCATATGCCTAAATGTTCAGATTTTTATAGGGTTCAGCTTTTTATATAGTCTAATTGTTAAATGAAGAAAACCTGATGTGCATCGGTGCTAGCAATCCAGAATTAAGCCAGTAGTGATTTGGAAAACTGTGGAAAACTTGGCAAGCATTTCTGATATCCAAAATTAGAGAGTTCGGCTAAGTCCATGGCACTGAATGCTTTGGAAGTGTTTGGGGTCAGCACTGTGTAGCTTTCTGTGATGTTTATTTTAGAGGTTTCACATTAGCTGAAGACATTAATGAAAATATTGTGATGATTTCACTGTAAAATACTGCATATTGAGGGCCATAGTTACTGTGAAAACACATCTAATTTATTGAAAGTAAGCCTTTTTAAGACAAGCTTGTGTTGTATTGGGACAGTAAAATTAAATGGTTAGGATGTAAAGAACAAACTTTTTTTTTTCCCCCACAAACTACTTGTGCTTTTGCAATGTAATATTGACATTCAAAGTTAAGACTTTTCTCATTCTGCTGAACACATCAGGATGATGAATGTTTCTGAAGGATTGCAGCAGTTAAACTTGATTAACTGAAGTGCTATTTGACACTGAGTTTAGTTTGTTTTATTATATTGAATTTTGAGTTTGAAATTGGCTCTTGTTTGTATATAGAGTTGATTTAAGTGACAGGAATGGGTCAGTTAGAGGTTATCTTTCAATGGTAGTATATCAAATGCGGTTTTTCTTCCGCAAACTGGAGACTAAATTGCCAGCTTAAACTCAGCAGTAACAGCGAGCTGCTGCCTCTCAGTCAGCTGGTACCAGCAAGCACCAGATGGCCAGCATTACAGCGGTACTGGCATAAGTTTATTTGCATTTCAAAAGTGCTAGAGAACCCCTCAAATAAAAGTAAGGGCAAATCATATTAGCAGCTTTTCCCCTTCATATAGGAAAAACAATGTGTCAAATATTCATTTAACCAAATAGGAAGAATTTAATGTAGTTTATTAGGGCAGTGTGTGTTTGTTTGTTTGTTTTCCCCTAGAGACAGCTAAATCTCCCACAGAAATCAACCTGTCTGGACAAGTGAGACAAAAGGAACTATCAGTCCCTATTAGTTCTCTGGGGATGTTTTTTACTTACCCGAAGTTTTCCAAATTATCATCCTAATAATTTTGTACAAGGAGAAATAAGCTGGAGCAAATAGTGCTCTAGTATTCATTGTCGTGAGAATGGGTGGAAGAATGAAAGCCTGAAAAATTCTTTTTGTCCACTTAAACACCAGTTTGGTGGAAGTGATATATTTAGGTGTTTACTTTTAAGCTGTAGGAATAAGTGGACTCTACAAATATTGATCTGAATGATAATTTAAATGTAGAATTACGTTCTACATATTCTAAATGTTTTCTTTATTTTGATGATATATTTGCTAAATCACTTGAATAGTTGTTAATAGTATGTTTCACTAGACTTCTAAACATTATTTACCTTTCTGAGTGACTTCATTTTTTAATGTTTTTTCTTTATATAAATTTATTTATATAATTTTAAATATAAATTTATTTTTATATAAATTTAAATGCTAATATATAAGCAATCAAGTGTATATCAGAGGAACAGAAAATGGAAACATGTTTTGTCCTCTGGTTGAATGCATAGTCTTGTTTATCCTCTTAGTCCTTGTTTTCATGAATTCAGACTGAGTAGGTACGAGTTAAAGCTCAGGAGTTAGCAGTATGTGACGAGACTGAGGACAACCTGTTTCCCTGCCTCCTACCTCCACAGAGAGTGAAGGGTTTTAAGGCTTCTTGTTCACTCAGTCTGCATTTCATGGACCTGTCCCAGCCTGGTTTTACATTTCTAATCATACCTTTTCAGTCTTATGGAAGAGATCAGATTCTTTTGGGTTCTTTGGTTGCTTCTAATGCTAATCTGGAGAAAGGCAAATCAAATTAGATTCTTCCCAGAACTGTGTGATTCATTCCCTTTGCAGGTAACAAAGAACTCCTTATGTTTGACGATTGCCTTGAAAAAATAGTCTTACTTAATGAAATTAATCTGTCGTGGCTTGTATTACGTATTGGGAGTTGTAGACAAAGAAATCAAGAAATAGATATTGCAAGTAGGATGAATTGAAAGACAACCTTTTTTTTTGTCAGATGGGAAGAAGGGTATCTGTCTTTTTAGTGTTGGAAAAGCAGACAACCTACAGGAAAGGTATCATGTTTTTTTCCTCAGCCCAGTTTGTGTTCTCTGTGTGGGGCTGATCCTCTCAACCCTGGTCTGCAGCAGAACAGTATTTTAATGTGGATTGTTTGGGTCTTTTTTTAATAATTCTGTAGAAATGGAATATTAAAACTATGAGAACAAGCTAGGTTTTGGGCTGCTTTGGTTAAATTGGCCTTTGTTTAACTTGCCAAAGTATTTTCAACAAAAAGATATTGTTAAGTGTGCTTAGTTTTAATTGATCCTCAGTTATATTTTTGCTCCATGCAGGCTCAAAACCCAAAACTGCCCTGGGTTTTCAGTTGATAATACTTATTAACAGATGGCATTTTCAGGTTTCTCCTGCTTGCTTGTGATAAGCTTCACCTTTTTTCCTGGTGACTTTGAGACAATTAGGAAGGCAACATCTGCATATACTTATGTGCATATTGAACGAAAAAAAAGTGGGCACATTTAAATAAGCATGAACTAAATCAGCCTTATTCATGGATGGATGCTATCTTTAGATAAAAACATCTACATGACCAAGTCTTATTCATTCGGAGACATTTGAAACCACAGGAGCATGCATGACTGAAGTGCAAATATACAATCTGATCTCAAAAGTTTTATAAAAATTATAGTACTAGTTAGGAGATTGTGTACAATCAATCAAATACACAAGAACAAAAAACATGACATTTTTACAGAAGTGGTACTGATACATGGAGCTGAATGTAAAGAAGGGTAAGGATTGGATGAGATGAAGTTGATAGTGGGAAAAAGACATTTAGTTTAAATAATGTCACTCAAAATATCTTGTTTTGAATAAGAAGCTTCCTTTATTTTCCTAAAATAATGCAAGTGTTGGAGCATGAGCAAAGCAATCAAGTGTCTTTGTGTGTTCTGTTTCATTTTACTGTGCTTAAGCTGGAACGTGCTTCAGCTCCTCAGCAAGTATGGTCTCTCTCAACTTGAGAATGTTGTAGTTCATGTCAAGTAAAATGCTGCAGGCTTGCCTGCTGGGCAGATAGTGTATTTTACACTGTGTAGTAACATGGGTAACTTCTGCTCAAAATAACCTACACATTTTTTTGGGGTCTTGTATACTTAATCCTCAGTTTACACTGTAAGTAGATATTGATATATCTTTTTCCTTTGTTTAAACATGGACTATTTTAGTGGTGTAAAAGAAATTGGTTTGGTTGGATCTCAGCATAGATGTTGAAATGGGTGCCTGAACAAGCAAGTCAGAGCCCTTGTAATATCACTCTGAAGGGTCAGTTGTAAAAGTTCAGAATCTTTGAAGCTTTGCATGTGGGCATGTAAATCTAAAAAGTTTTAGCGATCCTTATGTTTTGTAAGGATGATTTAAATACAAGTTTTCAGAATACCCAGAAATTTCATATAGGTTCACATTATTTAAACTGGAGGAATAAAAGCAGAAAGAAGTTTGACTCATTTCCAGTTGAGATGTAGACTGTTAGACTGGATTGTGGCTAGAATGCTTCTTGATAGTTGGTGTTAAAGATTACGATGATATGGAGAGCGAAGACAAAAAGGAGTTTACTTAAGTAAAGGGAAATCCATTTTGGTATTGCTTAAAATTAATTAGCTTCTAAAATTAATTAGGTTAAAATTAATTAGCTTCTAAAGTAATTGTTTCAAAGTGGTTAACTTTGAAATGAGAACAAAACTGAGGAGGGAAAAAAAACCCCAAACTGACTGGCAGAAGAAACTAATACAGCTAATGGTCGTAGACATGAACAGCTAATGATGCATAAGTACTTATTAAACATTTCTCTCTCTTACTAAATTCTGCATTTGTGAAACAGAATGATGTATTTGTATATGAGGATGATAAAGTACCAGTCAATTTGCTCCTAACTTCTATAGCAGCAAAAGAAAAGCAACAAGCCGATAGAGAAGTAAGAAAAATTAACCTATGGTGTTATTTCAGTCTGGTTAGCTGTCAGTGACAGGACTGAATTTCCATGGAGCTAATTCAGAGGCTTTTTTTAAATGTATCTCTATAGACATAGTATGCTGAGACCTTACAAAGGGTTTATGTCGTACTGCTTGCTATAATGGTAGAAAAGATGCCAGTACAGAGTCTAACACAAGAAACAGAACTCCATTAGGGAAAGTTCTAATTCAGAGGTGGTTTATATGAAACAATATTCAGTGTGATGCTGTTAGACTATGTGACTAAAACATAAAGACAGCAAGAATCAGAGGAGCAATGATAGGGACGAGAACCAGAGTAATCTAATGCGTGAAAACAGAGCACAGTGATGTGTTTCTCTTTGGTCCATTGAAGGAGAGTGGTGAGGTGGGTCAAGGAAAGAGATTCTCTTCCAGGAGCCCCAGGCAAGTAAGGGGTGATTGCACTCTAGGCTATAGGACTTACTATGGGGTGCAGAGAGAAAAGAATTCGAGGATTTGGCAGAGAATATGGTATGAAGCTTATTAGGGGATGTTTAGGGGACAGACCAAAAGCAGGGAAATGGAGGAATCAAGGTGGATTGGGGTGGAACAAGCGTGAGGAAGCAGAGAGGAAGGGGATAAAAAGGGCCAGTCACATATATGCAGGTTGCTGGGCAGTATGCTTGTCTGAGCCCTGCACTTGATCACTGCAGGCTATCCTATATTCTTGCCAAATTCTATTTGCAACCATATTGTGTGTGAGTCTGTTTGTCTCTTCAGTGTCTGTGTGTAAGCACTAGCAAACTTCAAGCTGGACTACCAGACAAGAAGGATAAGAGGTTGGTGTCAGCCGCTGGAAGGAGATGGCAGGTTTGAGGAACATAAGGTCCAACAACTGGAGACCAGCATCTAGACCAGCTACTGGAGACACCCATATTGTACTCACACACGTGTGTAACTGCTAGCAAATTTCATGCTGGACTAAGCCAGTGAGAGGGTATCAGCATCTGGAAAGATCCAAGGTCTGAGCTGGTGACAGGCTAAGGCCAGTCACCTTACTGCTGTAGGGTCTTGATACTGGATGAACTTAGGTTTCATGTAAAAAGCATTTTTCAGCAAAAAAGTACGGTTGTTATAGTCACGGAAAAGAATGCAAACCATACCTTCATGAATAAGGATGGAAAGCAATGCTTGTATTGGAGTCTTTTTTCACTGTGAGCTCAGTCAGTTGCCCTGCCTGAAACAGCTCATTCTTGTCTGGAGATGTGTGAAGAAGGAATTACGAATATGTACCTCTTAGTTCTGATTGGGTACACTGATGTTATATTACATATGACTCGAAAGGTTTTTAGAAGAAAAGTTATAAAAGAAAACAGTTTAATGAGGAACTGGAACTAATATAGCTGCATTATTGTAGTGTTGCGCAGGCTAATTAGCTCACTAGAAATGGAGTAGAAATATGAAAGCTGAGTTCATATAACCATAATATGTGGTTCTAAAACTGAAGATGTTTTTAAAACAGCTTATAAAAATACAAACTGTGTTTATTGCATTTCACAGCTTGCAAACTGAGGTGCATTGGAATGCTTCGACCCTAATCGGATTTATAGATGTTGTAATGGGACACTGGATCAGCTACAGCTTTAAGATCTGCCTAGATTTTCTACTTTGTAATGGTTTCTTCTAAATGATTTTAAAAATGGGTCTTATTGGATTAAAAGTAGAATGCTTGGGTTTTATCTAAATCAAGTTCCATGACAAGATAACACAAAATAGGAAAGGGTTGATAAACAGCCTTTCCCTCAGCCTTTTGTGTCCTTGTAAACAGGTCCTTGCTTCTGGGCTCAAATGCAGTCATTTCAAAGATTTAGAGCTGCAGCAAACTCTGCTCAAATCTTTGCCCCCAGAATCCCTAGAAAACTGATACCTCTGCACTCAGACTATGTGACTGTCCTTGTCTGCATTCTTGCCATTTCCAGCTTGGCTTTAGGTTCCTACTTGTTGTGACTGTTACCTAGCAATCACCCTGCAATCTTTTAACACTTTTCTTCAAGTGCCAAACTTAGGTGAAAGAGCTTGCCCTCTTTTTTCAGACCCTGTTCTGAACTTGTCAGCTTTAAGAACATAATATTTTTGAAAATGAATGCATACAACTAGTATCTCAAATATGGTTGTTATTATATAGATTTAATACATGAATACAAGAATTTTAAAAGAAACATTTAATCTTTGATTTTCTGCCATAGTCTCAGCAGTGAGTATAAAAAGAAAGACAACTTCATTTTAGGAAATTATGCTTCTACAGTTGCGTACCTTGTGTTGAGCAAGGCAAAAGGGCCTCTGAGAATGTCTGATGCATTAGAAAAGGAGCTAAACTGATTCAGCTAAGTATGAGACATGAAAGGTTTTAAGCCTTCTTGGAATACATCGACTAAAGTAAATGAGATCTGAGCTAACATTTTTAAATTCAGTTAAAATAAAGTGGTAGTACTGGGTGATCAATACGTAATAACAAAGGAATAGTCTTAATCCACTTTCCATAGATATTATTAGCATATTAGCCTAGACCCAAATAAAATCATATTAATGGAATAAGAGTATGGTACTGCTGTCTGTTAGTTCTGCCATGAAGATTTTAATTCAAATGACTAAAGATATAACACATTTTACGTAATCTTGTACAAGTACCTTGCCCTAACTGTGAAAATCTAATGAAATCCATATACCCAGGTTTTGAAAGTGGAGATGTAGACCAAGGATGACTTAAAAATGTTTTCTTTCAGGAGTATGTTTCAACTGAATGACCTTCATGTGTACAGAATGCTATTTTAGAGAAAAAAAAAAAAAAAAAAGAAAAGGCAATTCAGTTTTGTTGGTTAGCTTGGTATGAGTGCCTTAAATTAGCTTACCTACATCAGTGTGAGTAGTTCAGTGTCTGAGAGTGATTCATTGGAATAATCACAATAGACTCTTAAATAATAAACGTGCATTTCCCCCTTGGGTTAGCTGTTTATTTGAGGTAATTCTAGTTTTATGAATAGGACTGGCAGCTTGTTTTGGTTGATATGCAGGTTTTTTTTCTCTTGATTAGAAATGCATCAGTTTCCTTGCAAAGTTGCTGTAGTCTGTACAACTTCATAATGATAGTAGTATATCTTGTGGTTCAATATAGTATACTTGTTTTCTGGCTTTTTTGCTAGTTATGCCGAATAGAAGTTTGTCACCTGCTGTAGGTGACCCTGCTCTGGCAGGGGGGTTGGACTAGATGATCTCCAGAGGTCCCTTCCAACCCTGACCGTTCTGTGATTCTAAGTTGTATCCTAAGTTGTGAAGAGTTAGTCTGATTTCTAGATTTCTTCATATTTAGTTACAAGTCTGAAAAAAACCCTTTAGTATCTTATAGGAGGGTAAACAAAACAATACGTTTTACCTTTAATGTGATTAAATACTATGAAAGGATTAGTTTTTACTTATTTACATGTCAGATACAAAAGTTGTAAAAATGTTCTTTAAAAGATACCTACGTGAGTAATGCTTTAAATAGATAAGAACTAAACTAACTCTTACAGTAAAAGTATATGAGCTGTCAGGAAATATCATATCTACAAACCTATTGCAAGCTTATAGGAAATTACTAACATTATTTTCTCATATGGGAATTCTCCAATGTTTATGCTGTCTTGCAAGTTTTATTGCAAGCGGGTAATGAAGAGGGAAGAAATCCAATTACTTTATGCACAAGACATACAATTCCTACCTAATAAGAGCAAAGGAAGACTTTTGTTTAGTAACCATAGAAGCGTCTATGAGCTCCAGTGAGTAAACTGCAAGTTGTTTTTAAGTAACTTAGAGGTGCTTTTCACTAAATTATATGATGGATCTCCAGCTTTCATAAAGCTTCTTGTAGTTAAGGTAGGGTATAGAAATAAGAAATGCCTGGGTAGCGGGATGTATATGAAACAGACTGAATTCTAAAGTCATATGAATTTTTCATTGAAGTAGAAAATTGAGGAAAATGTGCAGAGAAGTATTTTTTGTGTGTGTGCAATATTAAAGTATGAAAATAGGAGCAGATAACTGGACTGGACAGCTGATGGATGAGATTTTTGACAGTGACTGATATTTTGCTTCTAAGTTGGAGAGATATTTACAGTAGTAACTTATGAGTGCTCTGACTGGAGAGTTTTTCTACTTCAGAGCTATTAGTCATGTGGCTTACATCTTGCACCATGTATGCTACCCCTTCTAATGCTCTCAGGGAACGTAAATGAGAGTAAGGTCAATGTTAATCCTAAATGCTGGTGTTGAAACCTGCTGAATTATTTACATTAATATCTTGTAGTAGTGAATTCAGCAAAAGTTCCACTTGTTTTTAAAGTATTTTGGGATTTACATTTCTATTAGGTGTCATATGTCTTTTAGAACTGTATACTCTTAAAGTTTGTACATATGAAAGTAATTGGTATGAGGTTACAGAAGCAGAAAATGGAAACCTGAATTATCTAACATTATTCTTTTTTTCCCCAAACTCACTCATTTACAGTCAAAAATAACCACAGTATTTTCAGTGCATGCTAGCACTTTTGAACCTGGTGTTGCCAAAGAAGCTTGTTTCACTGTTGTCAATTCTTTTGCAAAATGTCCTCAACTGCCTCTGTCAGAGGAGAGTAATCTGGTGAACAGGGATGTGCAGAAGAGTAGCCCGAAAACAGAGTTCAGACGGACCATAGGATCTGGAGTCTATAGTCATATTAAAAAACGTTCTGAAAGGATTGCAGTGTCCTTAATCGTTTTACAAACTTGTATTGATTTCCTATTTTGTTACAGTAATAATTTAAAAAAGAGAATGGGGATAACTGAAGAGCAATGTAGTTGCTGATAGATCTGAATATTCTTGGATTTTTTCTCCTTCAAAGTTTAACACATATCATAAGACCCTCACCTATGTTGTCTGTCCTGGCAACCATGGAGGCTGGCATAAAGCTTTCCACTTCCTGCTTGTCTTCTACCCATCTACTTCTACACTGAGTAGCCAAACATGCGTATGGGCACAGTGCTGAGAGTCAGGAAAGGACAAGCTGTTGTTTCACAGGAAAGGAGCATGGGTAACACCAGCAATAGACCTCATAGCATCCTGTTACATATGTGAATTTAATAGATGTGTGGCTATCAGTCATGGTGGTACTGACCCTCCTTTTTGTCTTGCCCAAGAGATAACCATACCTTGTAGACAACATCGTACGTGCTGTACTGTAATCTTTGTACAGAGGAAGGAGGAGGATTGACTTGGCAATGCTTTCATTATTTTTCTTTTCTCTGAAGCAGAATGAATTACTCATGTAATGGTTATCTCCAAAAATAACTGGCTGACCACAATCTGATGAAATGCCTGACTGAGACACTGGACTTCCTACAGTATACGACATATGCTTCAGGTGTTCCTTAATGTTCTTCACAATCCCATCTCCTGCAGACTCGCTGCCTAAGTCTCTGGGAGAAAATATAGCTGCCTGTTCCAGGGAGTGGGAGTTCACCTTTGGATGAGTCTACTGCAAAACTATAATGCTCAGATTCAGGGTATTGAGGCTTGTGTACACTAAACCTCAATGAGAAAGCAGAACTTGTGAATCACTATGATTTGTAGGGCAAGTTCCATAAATAGGTTGATTCACTTGACTAATGTGCTCCTTGTATCTGCTTGGCGAAGTCTATAGAATGATAGAGAAAGGGAAGAGAAGGTGGTTATGAAGAAAATGGCCCAACAACGGTGAAATATTGCTGTCTGTATGTGTGTATATATACAATATATGTGTGTGTGTGCATGTGTATAGTCCCTGAATTTATTAAACAAGAGGGGCTTAGAGGTTGACTTGTTTTAACTAGTGAAACAAAGGCTGATAGAAATATGATTGCATGAAAGTAGCAAAACTAAGATGATGGGGTTGTTATTATGTCAGTATCGCATGTGTTCATGGGCTGAGTTCAGAAGGCACAATGTCATATGGTATGGAATATCTCATCAGTCAATTCAGGTCAGCTGCCCTGGCTATGTCCCCTCCTAACTTCTTTCTCAGCCCCAGCCTACTCACTGTGAGGGAAGAGCGGGGAAAAAAGAAAAAGCCGCGATACTGTGCAAGCACTGCTCAGTAATAGCCAAAACACTGGTGTTTCATCAACACTGGTTTAGCCACAAATCAAAACCATAGCACCATACTGACTGCTATGAAGAAAGTTGACTCCATCCCAGCCAGACCCATACAAGCAATTAGTTTGCAAAATATATGGTATAAAGTAGATTTCAGTTCTCTTGTCCTTGTCAAGGAAATGTCCTTATTTACTGGAAAATTTGGTTTAGTGTAACGTACGAGAGAGAAACAAAGCGGTAAAATCAACCCTAGAACTTGATGTGTGAATAGAGTAGTTAGTAGTGTTACTTGCTGATTTATTTGGTTTCAACTAACTCAAGAAAAGTGTTTCACATAAATTAGATTGAACTAGCATGGTGTTATTAGTGGTATATTGAGAGCAATGCATTATGAGAGTTCAGTTTGTATAAAACTGAGCTTTGTTTTTTAAATTGAGAACTAGTAGAGACATCTATTTATTTTTTTTCTGGCCTAAACTAGTGTCCTTACCCTATTTTTCAAATTAAACCTCAAACAGGTTTTATTTTTGCACAAAATGAGTAAAGAACGGGGGAGAAACAGCAATGCAACATTAAATGTAGGATGTTGAATTACAAGTTACTCTTTCATGATGGAATAGAGAACGTTCTCATTTTAGGTAAATTGAGAAGTTTTCTACACGTATGTTCTTTTGATCTTGTAAGGATGTAGTCAAGGATTTGAGCAAAAGAAAACTCAAAACTTTGGTACAAATTTTTGGAAAAATTATTCCACTGAAACCTTATGAACTGGAAAATACTTCAAAATTGTAGAGATGAAGTGGTGGGAAAATGAACAAGCTTGATAAGTGATTAATCCTACCATTTCCTGATGGTAGGAAAATGAACAAGATTTATTAAATCATAGCTAGTATCTCTATGAATTACAAGCAGACTGGCTGGTGCAGCTTCCACTGATGAAGGCATCAGCTCAGTGTGAATCTAAGAAAATTACATTACATAAAATTATTAAAGCAGGCTGATGCACTTGCTTGCTTTAAAATAATAATAAATTACAGATGGCCTGGTCTTCTCCACAGTTGTCTGCTTTTGAATTTTGTTTGTGATGTTTTTTTAGTACAAAATGTTAAAGTTAACCAAGTTGCAGTGTGGAGATATGTGCGGATTACCAGCATATATAGTTGTATCCTCAGATTTCAAACCAACTGACTTCTAGTGAATGTTTGTAGAAATTAAGTGAAGATCCAAATATTCATTTCTGTATTACCAGGAATAGTTTAATTGTTTAAAAAGGAAAGAGACTATTCTTCTTTCTGTAGACATAATTTCTCAACTGTTCATTTTGTTAGATGTAAAGTTATGGGAAGTTCCTAACTATTTTATAAATATTTGCTCTGTAGATACTGGAAGGAGATTTATGTTGTTACCTAAGGGCTACTTATGGGTAAGGCTTTAGTGCCGTGTTGTCATAGTGTGTTTTTATGGTATTGTAGATGTACAGCAGGCAGGATTTAGATGTAGCTTGATTTGGGGTATAAAATTGGCAGTCATCCATCACTGGATACTAAATAGATAATTGAATCAGAGCAGAAACTTAGAGGGAATTGTTTCCATGATAGCAACTTTATCAATTTTTAGTGCACAGACACATGTGTTTGTCTTCCATACTTTTAATACTATGCAGTCAATACAGGTCTTAAGAAAATGTTATCCATGTGGTTATCGAATATTTTGACAATTAGTCTACTTTCTAAATATTAAGTCAAAATTCAGATATTTTATGAAGGACTAGCATTTGTCTTAGTCTCCTATGTATCACGCAGTCTTTTCAGAAGAATAGAAATAGAAATTCTGATTAGTCAGTAGAAGAAAGCTACTCTTGACCTTAGTCCATTCTTTCTTGACTCCTGTTAAGTATTCACCTTCTCATACTATCAGCATGGCATGCCTCTCAGGGGATCCTCATAGCAACTATTACCTCTCCTGCAGTTGAACTTGATTCCCCCCCACCCCGGTTCCTTTTATTAAGTATGGAGTATGAATATTGCATAATACTCCTGCAGAAGATACTTGCACTTAATTACTGAAGCAATCTGAAGAGCTGCTTAGGAAAAGATCTCTCAGAGAGAGCTTCAAGAAGAGGCTATGGTAGATACAGATGAGGCAAAATCCAGTAAGAAGCAATGATTACTCGTAAAGGAAAGGGCTTGTTGCTACAAAACCAATCCTGAAACAGTGTTTCTATGCGTTAGGCATCACACCAGCAAAGATGGATGAGCCCCTGAGCAATCACAGTAGTCCACAGTAGCCTCTTCCACTGGGAAAATTAAGAGATTATTAGTTAGGGTACCTGAAAGCATGAAAAGGCCTTCAGCCTTGGCAAAAACATCTGCCAAGAGTTAATAAAATAGCTGACAATTCCTGCATGCTCTCTCACTTGAGAGAATCACAGAATCGCAGAATGGTTGAGGTTGGAAAGGAATTCTGGAGGTCATCCTGTCCAACTCCCTGCTTAAGCAGGTGTCACTTAGCACAGATTGCCCAGGCCCGTATCCAGGCAGCTTTTGAATATCTCTGGGCAACCTGTGCCAGTGCTGAGTCACCCTCACAGTGAAAAAGTGTTTCCTGATGTCTAGGTGGAGCCTCCTGTGTTTCATTTTGTGCCCACTGCCTCTGGTCCAGTCACTGGGCACCACTGGAAAGAGCCTGGCTCCAGCTTCTGCACACCCTCCCTTCGTGTATCTGTATACATGGATGTGACCCCACTGAGCCTTCTTTTCTCTAGGCTGAACAGTACCAGATCTCTCAGCCCATATGAGAGATGCTCCAGTCCCTTGATCATCTCTGTGGCCTGTCACTGGTCTTGCTCCAGTATGTCCATGTGTCTCTCCTACTGGTGAACCCAGAACTTGGTCACAGCACTCCAGGTGTGGCCTCACTAGTGCTGAGTAGAGGGGAATCATAGAATCATAGAAGGAAGGATCACCTCCCTCAACCTGAAGCTTGCTCTAGCCTCAGTTTAATTCACTGATATTTGCAAATAAACTGTTTTCAATAATCTCAGAATAATTTAAAGTAGAGGACATTGCTTGGTTTCGATAGATACTCCAAAGTGAGAACAACCTTCAAGTACAGTGCAGTGGCCATTGGTGAGGACTGTGAAAAATGGAAATGTAAGACATCAAAGATGTCTTGATGTGCTGCTGTTTGCAAGGACAGTGTTTCAGAAGAATCAACTGGTACCATAAAGATGATTTTGAATGAGAAGGTGCTAATGTATGACCCGAAGTAAATATATCTAGGAATTGCTATAATCACGTACTTCACTTAATAAACCCATGTATTTTGCTAAGCCGATTTTGAATGTTGTAAAAAAACTAGTAGCCCCGGTAACCTTGAAGGCTCTGCCTGAAAATAAATGCACAAAATTGTGTACTTGTTCCCTTCTGCTTGGCTTTTTAATAGCAGATTTTTAATGCTGTTTTTGGTTTATTTAATGCTGCTTAGTCTCCTGTTTTCGTGCAGCCTTTTTCCAAAGGACTCAACAAAGAATAGTTTATCTAGTACTGGTGTCAATACTTAAAAATAATTGCGGTGGCAGTCAAGCAGACTAGTAATAGAAACCGAGATGAATCTTAGTGCAGCAGGATTCCCAAGCATTTGTCATGCTCTATTGCACCGCTACAAAATGAGGTAATTTTTAGATAAAGCAAAACACTAAATTAAACATTATGTTTAAGAAATGTCACTGGGTTGTTGTGCAGCTTTTTGCATGTTGCACGCTTCTGTGTGCAATATTTAGCTCTAACATCTCAAAAGACCACTCTCTATGTAAAGCTTAGTCGTATATGAGTCCTGTTGGAGCAAAACTACTAAAAAATAGTAAACATCACATTTCTCTTCATGATTTGGAATACAATTTTCAAGTGGCTCCAGTGTGACTTCTGTTTTTGTTCTTTTCTGAAAGTTTCAACACCTTGTTTATGCCAGAATTGTATAGGCTGGAAGGGACCTTTGGAGGTCCTTTGCTCCAGACCCAGAAATATGGCATGGTCTCTGCTACAGAAAGCTTCAGTAAGGCACTGCTTTTCATTATATATATATTTAATTCTTCAAGTGGACCATGGTACAGTCAGGTAGCCCAAGATCCATGGGGCCAGAGAGAGAACAAGACTGTCTTAAGAAACAGCATGGTAAAGGGGGGGTTATTTAGGTGTTTCTAAATTAAGAATAATTGCGTGCATGCAAGTTTCTTCTTCTAACTCATCTCACTAGTGCCAACCTTACTTAACTTATGCCTAAGTGTAGGTGACTTTAGAGGAGTCCCTGTCCCTCTCTGAATCAATACAGACCTTAAGGACCAAACAAGCATCTTCTGAATTTGCACAAAAGTCCTCATATGTGGCATGCAACATCTTAACCAGACATGAAGGCATACCGAATTCTGAAATTGTTTCAATTGTTTGAAACAATTGTTTGAAATTGTTTGAAATGTCAGACAGGGGGATACGGTATTCCAGCAACTGGTGTTTGTTATGGTGAGAGAATGGGGGGGACAACATAGCATTGCAGGTAAAATTAAGGGTAAGAGGAAGGGTTTTTTTTGTTCCAGATAGCTGCTGAATATTGCTTTGTGTGACCACGATTGTGCAGAAGAAGTGTTGGTGAATTGTTAGGTGGCTAATAGCTTTTGTTCATTTTTCAGGCTGAAGGTTAGTGAGTTGGTGAAAACTGTGTAGCTATAAAGGAGCTGAATAGCGCTTTAAGGAGAAAATCTCCATCAAGGAAACAAATACAATATTAATGTCTAGAAATATTTGCTGTATTAACAAGCTTGAAAATAATTATGCAGTCTTTCTTAAAGTAACAAAGTATGTAGTAACCTTAAAGCCTATTAGTTCACGTACTTGCAAGGAAGCAAAATGGGAAAGAAACTGCTGATCAAGAAATATAGTAATGATGTTGGAAAAGGGTATGTTTAAAAGGTCTTATTTTTTATAGAAATTCATATTTTTAGACGTTTTATCTTCATTGCCTTTCTTATTTAGAGAGTGATGAAACAGAAATATGCATTTAATAATTATTGAAAATGTTCATTTGACAAAGCAGAAAACCTAAATAGGTTATTCTTATTGTATTTTTAAATTTTTAGTTTAGGTAATGAGATTAATTTGCTGCAGTAGTAATACATACTAAATAAGAGAGTGTCATTTGAACTCTATCTGTTTAGTTCTTACTAGTATATGCAAAAGTGTTTTGGTTTCTGTGACAAGTTTGCATACTAAACCAACCCTGTCAAGTGTTAATTTATTTCAAACTTGTGCTTTTAGGTAGTTATCATACATCTAATCTGGAGTAATGAAAATTTGCACATTTAATGTAGTTCTAACAGTTTTTCTTTTCAGTTTAAATAAGTTGTTCTATATTCAGAATTGTTAAGCTGTTTAAGCAAAAAAAAAGTCACTTTCGTGAAATCAAGCAACATGTCAGAAACATGACCTATGGTGTTCCTTACAGAGTTGGAGAAGAACCAAATGTGCAAATTTTTATGATAAATTCTGTTCTGAAATACTCGCTGTTAATTCTGATTGATGTTTGTAATAATAATTAAGTTTTATGGCATATTTACTGAGGTATGGTCAGTTGTAGAAAACTTTATTTTGAATGGCCACTTAAATTCTTGATGTGCAAAAAACCCATACCTTTTTCTTATACCAAATAGAAGTTTTTTTTTTCTCTGCAATATTGAGTAGCATTTGAAATCAGTGTGCTATTCTTCAGATCACATACTCAAATAGGAAAGTTGTAATACAATATAGAATCAGGGAATCCATGGAATATTTTTCCAGCAGGCAGTTCTCCAAACAATCTTGGTCTTGAACAAGGTAGGTAAAGTCAACATAAGGATTTTTGGTGAGAGGAAGCAAGTATTTCTCTGAGAGATTAGCAAGGATCAGTTTGAGTGTGAAGATACCTGTTCTCTGTAGTGGCAGAAATGAAGTTCAGTTCATCGCAGCTCTTTCCTGAAGGTTTTCAATAGGGGCTTACTCACCTTGGAGGAGTGTCAGTAGTATCATAGGCTTCTCCTCGCTTGGGCCATCTTTGAATACTCTCTCAGTTTCCTCACTGCTCTTGACAAACACCAAGCTCGTTACTCTTTATCCCCAGATTGCAGAGACGTAAAGTAAAGGATTACCTAAATAAAGAGAACTTTGTATTCATGTGTTGAATTCTAAAGTTCTCCTTATACTAAATACTAAGATTTAATGACTTCAGCAACCTCAGGAGCCTCAGCGACTCTGTCAAAGCCACATTATGGAGGTGATAAAGGTGGGAGTGAAGCACATTCTGTTGGTGTCAGCCCAGTGCCCAGCCTGACAGTGCTCTACTGCCATTATTTAGTAATCTGCTTTAGTTAAAGGCCATACTCATTGATTGACTAATCCACTTCATGTTTTTGTGATACATACAGAGTAAATGCATGCTAAATGCAAGAGAATGCATTTGACATGTCACTACTCTAAACCAACTTGTATTAATTTTTAAAATTGATGTTTTGGTGGATTTTGGGTGATCTGCCTGATATTGGTATGAGAAGAACTGTAAACAGATTTATGAAGTAATTCTCATAATCAAATTTAATATCAATACCATCTTACGTTTTGAAGTCTCTAGGCAAGAAAAGATTAGGAGTTCCCTTTCCAAAGGAGGAGAACGCTGTTATTTGCCTTCAGGTTTACAACAGAAAAGACCATGAATACAGATTATGTCCATTGGTGCTTACCATCTATAAAGTCTGCATGTTCTTCAGGTGCTCTTTTCAGGGAGTCTAAATAATGTCATTAGTCTGCTTGTAGTTTTTAAATACAAGCTTTTAAAGTTTTTCCTTTTTAATGCTGCAGAACTCTGTAGTTTAAATGCTGAAATTAGTCAATATGTCAAATTATAGACAGCTTTTTGACTTGTGTGTGATATGTGGTTCAGTTTAAGATTTCATCTTATTTTTAACTTACCTGGAAGTTAGATTTATTTAAAAATTGATTACATACCAGTGAAGGTATAAGGATAATTTTTTACAGTCATGTGCCGTGTCCTTTATGACCATAACTGCAACTTATTTCATTACAAATCAAATTCATTATGATAAACAAATATAGAAAAGGGCTTTTACTTCTGGCACTGAAGCAGCATCTTTAATGAGATTTTTTTAAGGACTGTGTCTTTTTCAGAAAGGTTACTGTATTTGTTTTTTTTTCCTTTAAAGCCGCAGAAGAAAGAGGATCAGCAATCAGAAGCTAAAGTGAGTCCAAAAAAGTCATCAGAACCCACTATTGACCTTTTAGGACTTGGTAAGCAATACATAATTACCTGTTTTTCAGTCTGAAACAGAGATATGGCATTTTATATTTTAATAGATATACTTTTATTTTCTCTGTGCTTACTGATAGTTAGATGAATTTGAAAACCATAAGATTCAGTCTATGAATTTGAAACTATAAAGGAAAATGCCATAGGGATCTGGGTATGTCAATACTTGTGTTTTGCCAAGGAGAGTAATGAGCTCCTGTGGGAAGGGGAAGTTATCAAAGTGATCTTCAAAGGGCTTGTGGATTGTGGTATTTCAATGTTTACGGTACAAGTGTACTTTTTAATGTAAATGCTGAGGTCATCTGAATTGTATATCTGTAAAATACCTTATATCATAAAATTCCTATATTAGTTAAAAGATCAGTAAATTGGCTGCAGCTGACAAGCATCTTGTAAAACTTTATGCACTGGGCATTTCAGTGTGGTGTGCTCACTGTGACCATCGTTCATTTTTATCTAATATACCTTTTGCTTTCTGACTGGCAGGTAACTGTGTATTTGTCTTGAAAGTAAACTGGTTTGGACCCGAATAATTTAATTTGCACTGTCTGGCTATACTGTTGTGTTTTTATGCTTTTTCTCTGCTTGTTGAAGGCCATATTCATGAAATATGTCTTTCATTTATCTAGTGTTACTGTGTTTTTCCGTTGGATAGAATCTTAAAATGGAACTGGAAGAATAAAATATTACAATAACTATTTTTAATCCCTTTTATTGTTCACTGTTAGGAAAACTTTCAGAGAGTTGTGAGTGGATATTGGAATATTCAATTTATATCAATATAATGGTTATTCTTAAATTTCTGTGTGTTTTTTACAGGATATTGGAGGAAGGTGATAAATCTTTTAGATGTAATTATTCTAAAATCTTGAATTTCTAGAAAAATGTTTTGTTATTGTTTTTTATTTTTTTGTTTTAAGTTATGAATAATGTTGCAGCAAAACAATAAAGGTCTTCCCTGTTTTAGAATTCACACTATCATTCAAAATGCATGTTATTTTCCCTCTGAGTGTAGAATAGCTTTAAAATACTATTTTTGTACCCATTATGTGTGTGTTGTGGTCTGTATCTCATTCCAAGTAATCTGTTACCATAGGCAAGCAAATCTTAATTAACACAGTAGAAGTTAAATTATGGATGTAGAATGAACCTATTAAAAACAAAAGTAATTCAGACTTAATTGAAAGCTGATTCTCCTTTATTTTCCTTTACCAGACCAACAACCTAATTAAAAACTCAAATTTAGTCAATATGTGCTTCTGAGATTGTCAGGCTTCTGTATCCTTTTAGTCATGATTTGAAAAGAATCTTGGTAATGCTGTTTTATGATACAATAATGAACTCAGATTGTATAGGCTAACTTGAGATGTAATATGCAACAGAGTATTATAATTGGTGTTCAACAGCTGTGCTTCTTCAGTGTAAGGAAGCATAGTGAGACATACAAAGGGCAAAGTTTATAATTTGTGTGTTAACAAAACATAATTTTAGAGGAGGGAGTGTTTAAAGATCTTCTAAATAACAAATAGAAAGGCAGTGTAATAAGCTAGTATCACTTTGTATCCACTGAGCTGTAAATGAGATTATGTATTAATGAGAGCAGACCTGCATATTTCATTTGGAGAGTTGTCTTTTAATTAATGTCTACAGTAGACTACTTCAGATAGTATTAAAAGAAAGATCGCTTCAACCCAATCTATTATAGAACCATAGTTGGTTCCAGACGAGGTTGGAAGGGACCTTGGAAGATCATCTGGTCCAACATATGGAAAAGGGAGTCTGGATGAGATTATCTAGCATCCTGTCCAATTGCTTCTTGGAAACCTCCAGTGATGGGGATTCTACGACATCCATTGGGAGGTTGTTCCAGTGACTGATCTCACTGTAAAAAATTTCTTTCTTATGTCAAGATGAAAGCTCTCCCAGTGCAACTTGTACTCATTGCCCCTTGACTTCTTCATGTGGCTGCTTGTGAAGAGAGACCCTCTGTCCTCGTTGTAGCCATCCTATAAGTACTGGAATACTGTGATGAGGTCCCCCCTGAGCCTTTTCTTCCTTAGGGACAAAAAACCTAACTCCTTGTGTTCTTCCTCATAGGGCAGGTTCTCCAGCCCTTTGACCATCTTGGTGGCCCTCCTTTGGACCCTCTCCAGTCTGTGCGCATCTGTCTTGAATTTGGGGACCAGAACTGGGCACAGACTGCCGATGTGGCCTGACTAGCTCTGAGTGGAGTGGGATGATCACATCTCTATCTCTGCTAGCAATGCCTCTGCGGAAGCAGCCTAGAATCCCATTAGCCTTTGTTGCTGCAGCGACACACTGCTGATTAAAATGTTTGATATGTCATATCAAACAATATTAAAATGGATATGATTGCATAGCTCATTCTTCTTACTGAGTGGACGTGTTTCTAATGAGGATTCATTCTCTTAGGACTTCATTTCTGCGAATGAAGAACAGTTGTAGCTTTCACTAGGGCAGTCAGAATTGCTTGTGATAGCAGATTAAGTAATTTTAATGGATCACAATTCATGCTAGAATAATTTTGGCTTTCAAAGCAGCCCAGCCTCTTGCAAAGTATTTTCTCGAGTAAGCCTCAGTGCTAGCTTTGGGTATGGAGTTAACCTTTGGGTCACTGCTCTTTTTCTCTCAATAGGCATTTTAATAGTGACCTCATCAGAAGGTAAACATCCTGTGAGACAGGACTTACTCGGTGGCAATTGTAGCTAGACAAGATAATTTTCTAAAAAGAAATTGGTTTTTATTTTTCTTTACAAATTGCAAAATGCTCAAGATAATATGCCTCAGGAAATTGTATCTTTAAATCTTGTAATAGCAGAGGAGGCATAGTATCCTTAGTGACTGTACTATCATGTTTGTGTTTCTTCTGAGTCTTTTTAAAAAGATTCACGTGGTTCCCTTGAGTTCCTGTTCAGGGGGTTTATTATTAAGATAGTGTTTGGATATTCACTTTTTGATGATCCAGCTACATAAACGTTTGTGGCTTTTGGCCTTGTGATTCAGAGTAGATTTTAGTTCAACACTCCACACACAGAAAGGTGGGGAGATGGACATGTACAAGCTAAATATTATCATATTCTCCACAGGCAATACTGTTAGTGTTCTCGCTGTGCAACCCCAAATTCTTTCCCTCTCTTCCCAAGCTATGAGAAATCCCAGCCTATTTCTGTAGGCTAAAACTGAAACATCTTTTTTAACGATCTCTACAATTAGTTGGATCTTGTCCACACTGAGTCTGTGCCCTATTGAATATATGACTTAAAATTGATGCTAAAATCAATAATATGGGAATTTATAACATTATTTTTTTATAATATTGATTTTTAATAACAGGAATATAGGAAACATTTTTCAGTTTGAAAGTCACAGCGTGTGAGCTGAAGTTCTCCAGCACTGAAGTCATTGACAGTGCTGTATTTTCATCCTACTGGTGTTAACCTTGCACTCTGTGCTGCTTGATATTTTGGGGGGTTGTCTTACAAGTTAGATGTCTCCCCTTATGCCAGGTTGTTGTATATAAAGTCCATTTTTAAAAATACTTGTAAAAAATTGTATGATACATATGTGTGATAGTGGTAATCTTTTCTTGGAATGTTACACAGGCAATTTCGGACCATTCTATTTGTTAAGCTATGTCACTTAGAAATCATTTCAGTATACAGAAAAAAATAAAATTTAATATTTTTAAACTATATTACCTTACAAAATTATCAGAAAGAAAGTGCATTTTACATATTCTGCATAGTTTACCATGTTTTTATGTGCCCCTCATAAAATAGGCAATTGCATGTTCTGGAATAACCCTTGTAGTAGGTTATAAGGAATGACCAGGAGAAAATAGATTTACTATGTTGTTATCATTAACTGAATGTAATGTGTGGGGCATGCATCTGGCATGGTTGAATGCGATATATGATATTCTAAAAGCTGTGTATCTGCTTGTGTGTGGGAAATATTCTCTGAAGGAATTCTGTAAAGTTTCAAGAGCTTAATCGTGATATGAAATGTAGGTGAATGCTGCATATCTGAGAAATGGGCTTTTGTCGGTACTGTTCAGTAAGTTCTGAAGCAGCATGGTTGGTCATAAGTTGGAAAGCTGCATTTATGAAATAATAAAAATACACTTATAAGTACATAAATATCATATATCATAAAATTATGCTTAGGTAAGCAATATATCTACCCAAAATGAAAATGTTTGCAACCACTTGAGGCATACAGCATTGTTAGCTTTCTGACTTTCCACATTTTATTTTAAGAAGTATAATATAGAAATACCCTTCCAGTGAATGCTTTTTCAATTCTGCAAAGGATTTAGCAATAAACAAAATTTTACTAAAGCAGTAAATAATTCCACAATACTTTCAGACAGACAAACCTTGTTTGTATCTTTGCCCCAGATTTTGTTTAAAGTATTGAACTATTTCTCTCAGTTCTGCCTTTCTAGTAATTTGGTGTAATAAATAATCATATGCATATTCTCCCTCTATTGCAAGTCTTGGTATGGCTGTCATAAATGATTGTATATATAAAAATACATGGCAGTTTAGTAACAAAGTTCTTGTAAATAGTTTGCCCCACAGAAAATGAGTTTTAGAAATATAATGCAAAGTTTAAGAGCAGATCTTCTTTCTTGCTGTTTCCTTTTCTTGCTGTCCCTTTGAAGCTCTTCTGCTGGTCATTCTCACTGTTGGTGCAGAAAAATATATCAAGGATTAATGGTGTGTATGAAAGCTTTCATAACAAAAGGCAGCACTGAATTGGAAATTGTCATATCAGGGATTAATAAAATACATACAGAAAAGCACTGTAAAGGTAAGCTTCACTGGAACCCTTTGCTGACTAAATATAACCTGGTAAATAGCTTTTGTTTCTGCTGTCAACTTTAAACAAGACTTCCTAATCTGAAATCAGAAGCAGCGTCTGCTGTTGCACAGTATGGCAGACAGCAGTCGGATATTATCTGTCATATTGTCATAAATTGTAAGAAGAGAAGTTTTGGGACCACAGCTAGGAGCAACAACGAAGGAACAGCATCTATTGACTTTCCACGTTACCTTCTCTGACTGAGCGTGGAAGCTCTGCCTTTGCCTGCGCCCTCGTTGCAATGGCTCCTGCCACATCTGATACTTCACTCCTAGCTGCAGATGCGTTCTCCGGAAAAGTGGTGGAAGTACTGTTCATTAAAAGTTAGTTGTCTCAAAGTAATTCTGTGATGGTTGAAGCTACAAATTTCTCAAAATATTCAGACAGGCCTATATAACTTAATCTGTTTTTTAGCTGTTTTCTGGGAAGGCTACAGCCACCTTTCCTTCTATCAAATACACACCGCCTCTTCTAATCAATTTTTAATGGTAGGCAGCACAAGTTGAATGAAAAGTAATATACTTAGAATAATTTAGAACTCAGAACTCTGCTGGAGTATCTTTCTTACACAACAGAAATATTTTAAAATGAGGAGGGAGAGGAGGAATTGCTTCCTAATCCATGACCCGGTGCACTGAAGTTAAGAATATCCATAATCTCTATATAACAAGTGTGAACTGTATGTTGAAATACGACTGTGTAGGCCTGCATGCATATATATATTTAAATGAAGATACTAATATTGCTACAAGTAATAAACTGGTGTGAAAACAGTTTGGTTTCTTCTATATTCTGAAGTTTAGTTCTTTGTGGAATCTTTTCGTTTCATGGGGGGGAAATGTTTTCGGAGTCACTTTTTAAAAGATATAAATATTCCAACTATTGCATTTTTGAGAAATCAGTAAGACAGGATCATCTGTTAATACTGTTCATACAGCCTTAAAATCGTGTTGTAAACAGTAATGCAAAATGTCTGGCTTCTGCACTGATACCGACAGGGAAATATTTTTGTAGTGTAGTGTAAAATTTGGTAAGATATGAAAGGTATGTACGTTACCAAATAACGCTCTTACTGAAGCAGTCTAGCACAATGCTGGGTTTTCATAGTGTTAATTTATAAGCAGCATATTAGATACTTGAAAAATACTATGTTCTTGCAAATGTGTTCTCTTGTGAATGTTCTAAATATGTGAAATGCTTGTTTGAGTAAATGATTACATTTAAATTGTCAGTCTTATATGTTAAAATTTTTTACATTCAGGGAAACTGAACCATTTTGGAATATGACGAGAGATATTTTTTAATACATGTGCCTCACTGAGAAAATGAGAACATTAAATTATTAATTCCAGAAAATCCTTTTGCATGAAAGTTATGCATGGTTCATTCCTAAATTCATCTGAAACAGTGAACCTTTGGGGAGATGTTTTTGGAACTGCCTATCTGCAGTATGACCTCAAAAGAAGCTTGTTACTTAACTTGCCAGTATGTTTATTTGCACGCATTTTAAAGCACTGGTGTGGACGGAATGGTGGAGCAGATTATATACACATAGTCACTTTGCTGTCCACTGACTTCCATTCATCAGAACAGAAGTAAGGGAAGGAGGAGACCTCATAGGTGAGATGTAAGTAGTTTTGTCATAATCATAGATGAGTTTGCAACTTTGCTTTTCAGGATTGTTGGAACAGCAATCCTCCCAGCAAAGTCAAACCACAACATAGTAATAAAATTGGCTGAGGTGGCTGCTTCCCTCCTATGGTCGTTATTCAAGCTGTTTACTGGTTATTCAGCATAGAAGATCTAATCTTGCCAAGCCATTCCTGTGGCCATTTTGCCTTCGTGTAGTTGTTGGGTCTTTCCTAGTTCTTGAGACAGCACAGTTATCCTCACGAGCTTTGCACAAATTTGGGTGATAAATATACTTGCTGAGGTTCAGTTTCTTGTGAATGCCACTCGCTTTGTCTTTCTCGTATACCTGCCTTTAAGGTATTTTGGTCCTTGTTATTGGGTCTGCTTGCTAGCATGCGTAATTTGGTCTCAATTTCCCATTGACATGAAGTAGATTTGAGAATTAGCAAATACTAAGGTATTAGTGTTCATGTTGGATACTAAATTAGCGTATAAAATAATTTGTGTATCTGAACTAGTCACAAAAGCAAGCGTATGGCTCCCAAAGAACTGCAAACCAGCACCCTTCCGTCTGGTTGTTTCATAATTCCCTGTATGCCGGTGCAGTAAGTGCTTAAAAATTATACTGGGGGTTTTACGTATACTGAAGTCAGTTCAAAGTTGTTTCTGTAGCAGCTATAGCTGTTCCACATTTCCTATACGTACTAAGGTGCAAAAGTTAGCGTCTCTACAGTAAGACTGAATTCAGGTGCGCACTTCTGACGTATTCCGAATTGTTGGATTATGACATTTGTGACTTCTATGTCAAGTTTTCAAATATACAGCAGTGACAGTCTTTAAAATAAATAAATACTTTCATGCAAGGCAGCTAAGGGGCAGCCACCTTCCATTGGAGTTGGAAGGCAGACAGAAATGGAAAGACATCTCTGAGGGGTGATCTTCTGAATAGATTGTTTCAGAATTCAGTGCCTTCTCATATGAGTTAACAGCCAAAAATCTTGTCTGTCTTCTGTGATAGTTTCCTCAGTCAAGTGATTTCCAGGCTGGTGAGGTGACTGGTGCTTCTTACCGTTTCTGCTGTATCAATGTCCTGGGCTACCGGGAAGGGTAGTCTCCAACTGCAGTGCGTTTGCATGTGGCAGAACAAAGTAATGAAAAATTACAATATTTGACGTGCAGGGAGACAGATCTTGCTACAGTCTGCCAGTTATTTGTGTTCTTAAATAAAAAAAAAAAGTAGGGGAGAGCAAAGAGAGACCTTTCTAAGTAATAAACTTAACTCTTTTGTTCTAGTACATCTTTTTTCGTGGAAAAATAAAATACCGATTCTTCTGTGATTGTTCTTTAGCAGATGGGAAAGAATGTTGCAATTACATGAGGAATGGCATTGTATTATTTTAAATAAGTGTGGGAAGCTTCCTATGATTTGCTTTTAATTAAAAACTTATCTTGACCGCGCTCTTTACTAATCAGACCACTTCTCTGTCCACATTAGAGTTCTAGAAACTAGTGCCTGAACCTCACATCTGCCTTCAGCCTTACATGTTTCTCTGTGGCAGTAAGGCGTAGGTTTCTCATGTTATCACTAAACTGTTAATGCTGATATTCCAGTGATTGACCTCTGCTCTTGAAATGGATCTTTTCACTCAGGCAGATAACTGCCATGGGTGCAGGACACTGGAAAATAACTTATTACAGCTTAGTAAAAAGAGGAAGGGACTTTTTCTGAAATATATAGCAACTATTTTTTAATGTCCTTGATGTTTTTTAAAGGTGGCAATCTGTAGTCTGTTGTGATTAAAATTTGGAATATATTGCTACATTAGTTTGTAAACGTATATATGAAGTTTCTGATGGATATATTTGAAGTTAGTTACCCTATATGTAATAGTGTGACTTCAAAAAGAAACAAAACAACCCAAATCCTTTAATTAGGATGCTAGGTAAGCTAAAATTTGTTTTACAGAAACTTACTGTCACTAATGAGAACAGTGGATGCAACACATGCAGCTAGAAGGAAGTTTGTTCTTTAAGCATGCTGAAGCATCAGGTAGAAATGGTCTTATGATGTTAGTAGTAGTTTTTTTCAGTGTACTGTAATCTAGTGATTTTAAAATACTTATCTTCCTGTGATATATAAACATTATTTTACCTAAAAAAGCTTTTTTAAATTTTTGCTGTTAACACTGTGCAGTCATCATAGTGTTCATCAGAATCTAGACTCATCTTTGTATTTGTCAAGCTCTCTATATTGGCAACCCACTTGTGGTATGCTTAGGAATAAAATTTATTAGCCAATTCTTTATAGTTGTTCTCCGACAGCTTAAAATCCAATGAGACATGGTTGCTCTGTTACTTAAAAAGATTTTGTGATAGTTTCATTGCTACATCTTTTAAAGTATTTTCTTGCAGTCCTCCTTAAAAAGCATAATTCTTCAGGCCTTTTTTTTTTGTCCTGCACATCAGCTGTATTGTCACTTTCACCTAGATCACTAAATGTATTCCTGTGTTGAAATGGTTACAAGCACCAAGGCTGTAGAAGGTTAACCCTGTACGGAGCAAGAGCCGTAGGTTCTTACGGATAATTAGCCCAGTGTGCCTGGCAGGGGTGTTCATGTGGAGCTATAGAATAAAGTCAGTGCAAAGTACTTCTGAAAAAGGGGGAAGAATGGCCTTTTTTCCTAATGTGAAGTTTAATATGTACCCGTAAGTAAATTAGCATATCAAGAATAACTTCATGGATTCTAAAAGACAGATTTTAATTCAAGAACCCAGATCAGTGTATTTTGTCTGATACATGGCTACCAAGTTGGGGCCTTCTCAGTAAGACATCTATTTAAATCCTCACTCAAAATGTCTGTGTGCTTGAAAAAGATACTTGAAAAATAAATAATGTGAACTGATAAATTGGCATGGCTGCCCTTTGGGAAGTCTCGAAGTGTTTTGGTTTGGGGTTGTTTTTTTTTTCCTGAAGCACACTAGTATACTATCATTTTAGGGAAAGAAGTCCTTACAAAATCTGAACAATATCACAGTCTGAAAAATATCTCTGAAATGGAATGCATCTTTGACGGGGGCGGGGGAAATGGGCAGCTGTAATTATTCTCATGCTGTTAAAATATTAACAATTTTCACTTTAAATGTGGTTCTGTTGTCTTTTTAAGATGGTCCAGCTGAAGCATCTGTTACAAATGGAGGCACTGCTGCTGTCACAGTGCTGAATGATGACCTGGATATCTTCGGTCCGATGATCTCTAATCCTTTACCAGCAGCTGCTGTACCTCCTGCTCAGGTAAAATTTATTTAGTTATATGTGTGCAGAAATATGTGCGTGCACGTGCATATTTGTTGTGTGAATTGTTCATTCACACAGAAGGAATGCAGATGTCTCAACACTCATGTCTGGAGACTCTTTAGCTGTAGTGGATATATTTTTCTCACCTCTTCAGGCTTCCGTGCTGCTTGGATATAGAGTTAGGAGGTAGTGTGGTCTTACCTTCTGATTCCCCCTGATTATCCAGCTAAATTGGATTCTGTCTTATGCTGGTGATGGTAGCCATGTTTTCTTCTAATTTATATTCTTTTTTCTTGTTCTTTTTTAATAGGTATTGCTGAATATATTTTTACTTGATATTCTCAGGTTATTGGGCTTAAAGTCATACTTTTTAAGGACCTCTTATTGCTTTGTGATGCTGATGTTTAGGAAAAGCTACAGTAGATGCTTCTATCTTAAGAGCTGCTAAAAATTTGGTGTCTCAAGCTTCCTACTCAAAATCAAGAATGGATGTCAAGAAGGACTCATCTTGCTTCCTGGGCTGATCTGTTTTTGTCTCATCTTGGAACTTGTATGTCTTTCTGTCTTCAGGGAAGGGTAGCATAACCCCTGCACCTTGCCCACTACCTCTCTTAGAGCCATGGTAGTTTGGAAGACAACCCTTTTGCTGTGCCTGTTGTAGCAGAGAAAGGCAGCTTTGGGACACACAAAGAAAACGCTCAAAGCTGCAGCTTCTTCAGGCTGCAGCTTCTTTCAGCCTCAAAGAACGAGGTGGTGGTGGTTAGCATGGCTGGTGCAGATCGGATTGCAGTTGTGCAGGCTTCCTTACCCAGACTGGCTTCTGAGACGGAGGCTTTGGAGGAGTACTTGGCTGACCACCTCATCTGTGAGGCCCTTTTAAGGTAATTTAGAGGCTTATTTTTGCAGAAGGCTTTCCATCTCACTCAGCTGAACCAGAAAGAACTGTATGTATTCTTGAATTTATAGTTTGGGCCCTGTGATCTGTACTTAATTTCTCCTTATCCAGTAGTTTTCGTAATATATAAACTGGAAGGGATGATGATGGAAAGTAATTCTGATTGGATTGGCATATTGTGATCTTGTTTCCAAATGTTCTGTTGATCATTGTGGTCACCTGAAAGCATATCTGTGTTGTTCAGCACATTTGATTGTAATTTTTATTCTTTATCCTTTTCTCTCCCTTCCGCTACTTGTTGCTGAGGGCTGACTTTGTGCAACGTGCTAGTTAGGGTTTTAGACACTGAAACCACATTTCTTTTTAAACATAAAACTACAGATAAAGCAAGCTTCCCACCATGCCGTAAGCCACCCATAAATGGTGAGGGAAATGAGCCATATATGTGCACTTACGTTTGGATGCGTTAGCTAAGATTGCAAAGGAAAGCATTGGTGTAGATTTTCTTGGCTCTTGTGGAAGTCTCTGTTCAAAGCACCAGACAGAACAGTATCCGAGTGCTTGTTGTCTGCTATTCTACTGCGTTATGTCAAAACTGACCTCGAGGAACCTACCTATAGAGGTAGATGTGAAAAGCAGTAACCCATTTCTAGCTTCACTGAGCTTTTGAATGTATCCAGTTTTGGTGTAGACTGAGTAAATTCAAATCTAGAATCATGAAGTTTCCACTCAGCCCATAATAAATGGGCCAGTAACACATGTAACAGATAGACTTGGCTTCTGGTTTTCCCCCTTTCCTGCCTTTCTGAATAGCAAAGTGCCAACTTCTGTGTGTAGTTACCGTCTGCTCAGGAGAAAAGATTTTTGGGTTGTTATTAATGTTCACTAATCAGTCTTCTCTGAGGTGTTTCAGAGTTTCAGCTTTCTCTTGTTTCTATTCCATGAGCAAGTGACGTGACCTGCTGGGTTAGCAGTGATTTAGCTGTAGAATACAGGAAATCCAAAGGAAGGCTAAATACTCAAGTGTGAGAGAAAGCAAAGTGAATGGCGATTCTTTGGATGGCGATAGTCGGTGATGGGTTAAATAATGGAGTGGCTGCTAAAGTATATTGAGTTATATGTATTAGCAATTAAGGAAAATAGATAATTTAAAGTGCATTTCTATGGTAAAGATTGGTCACTAGACCTTCTGTGAGAGAAATATTTTGATATGTGTAGTTTATCTCTTATTGTGCTAGTTTCTAGACAAAGTGTGACACTAAATGGATTAAAAAGCAGTAGAAAGGATAATATTATTCTCAATATCTGGTAAGTATCACCTTGGTTGCGTACTAGAAAGCATGAATATATTTACATGCTGTTAATAAACTAGTCCAGGCTTTTAGTGACATTTTGCTTTTTTCTGAGTGCCATAATCAGGAGCAGCAAACAGAACTTTTATCAAATACACGGTCCTTGTGGCATCTTGCAAGATTTAATTTTTGGTTGTCTTCCAGTCTTAATTCTTTCTCAAAGAAAATTTAATATAACCAGTTGAGAGATAGGTAGGCAGCAGAAAATAGGCTTCCAATGCTGATTACATGGGTTGCATGGTAAATGAGAATATTTTGTTTTGCTTTAGGATTAAAAAGACCCTGCAGGCCTTGCATTTCAGGATGGTGGTGTCTGGTCTGGGAACTGATGCTGAGCAGCAGTTGAGGGGTGCCTCTCATTTGGGGGTGGTATGAGTATTTTGCAAGATCTTTCAGCTTGTGATATGGATAAAAGTTGTATGGGATTTGGAGAAGAGTCAGGAGAATATTGGAAACTGGAAATGATGCTTCATGATGAAAGATTTTAAGGACTCGGTCTGTTTAATTTCTTCAAGTAAAAAAGCGGTGTAACTATTTTGTGTGAGACTGCAAATGGGAAAGTGGGCATAAACTAGAACTCAGTCAAGTTGAGTAACCCTAACTTTCAGTCCCTACATTTGGGTTTGGAAAATTTAGAGAAGAAATCTGCAGCCAATTCTTAACTTGATATGAGTAGCACTTGTTTGAGTATCTATTAAGAGAATGCATTGAATTAAAACATTAAAGGAGAAGAAGGGATCAAATGTGGAATAGTGTGGCTTGCTTTCTCGCTCGGAGATATTTACCATGATGTTCTGCATAGTAAGTGTTTCTGAGATACCACAGTGGGATTTGTGAACATTGAAAGAGAAGGGAATTTAATGGTGCTCCTCAAACTGATTTGTAGAAGCAACGTATGACTTGATTTTTCACAGGATTGCTTTTGTTTTCCAGCTTAACCTGAAAGGCAGCATATAGTAGTAAATGTATATGTTTTTATGGCACTGTGGAGCACAGAAATGTCTGTTTGAATGCTTTATTATGATACTGAAACAGCATGATATCTGCAAACCTTAGGATTTATGACGGTTGACATAGCCAAGACATGATTTTCAAATGAAAACAAAAGCATTTGTTTTTCCTTTTTCAAACGTGACTTGAGCATTCAGGATTGCCTGAGCTTTTACTCTGCTTTCAGGTATATGTCTTTATTACAGTTTTCAAAACCACTTAGAATATTTTTTTCCTACTATTTTTACAGCTGGATGCTAATAAAAACTGTTGAATTTGTAAAGGACTGGTAAAGAGCAATATGTGAATGAGTTACTTTTTCTAGAATTCTGCCTATTAGCAAACTCAAGGGGGTTAAAGAAGAGTTAACTTTAACAGCTCCTGCTGTAAAGCTAAATAAAAGGCATATGCTATAAATCTACCCATTATGCAGTATTCATGGACAGAAAAAGGAAAAAAAAGACTTTGTGTGTTAAGTGACACTTTTTCATGTGAAGTGAGCATAGCTAAATTATAGCTATTAGAACAAAGTTTTTTGTTGCCAAACGTTATATAGGAACTGAACAAAGGTATGTTCAGTTGAACAAAGGGAGACCTTATAGCAGCTTTCCAGTATCTGAAGAATGCCTACAAGAAAGCTGAAGAGGGACTTTTTACAAGGGCATGTAGTGATGGGATGAGGGGTAATGGCTTCAAACTGGAAGAGGGGAGATTTAGAATAGATATCAGGAGGAAATTTTTCACTGTGAGGGTGGTGAGGCACTGGAACAGGTTGCCCAGGGAAGTTATGGATGCCCCATCCCTGGAAGTGTTCAAGGCCAGGTTGGATGGGGCTTTGAGCAACCTGGTCTAGTGGGAGGTGTCCCTGCCCATGGCAGCGGGGTTGGAACTGGGTGATCTTAAAGGTCCCTTCCAACCTAAACCATTCTATGATTCTGTGACTTCAGAGCAGACAGGTGTGGGTGACATTGTATTGGGTGTCTGCTATAGGCTGCCTGACCAGGAAGAACAGACAGCTAGGAATAGCCTCATGCTCACAGGCCCTGGTCCTCATGGGGAACTTCAGGTACCACAGTATTTGCTGGAGGGACAACACAGCAGGACATAAGCAATCCAGGAGGTTCCTGGAGAGCATCGATGACAACTTCTTGACACAAGTGATAAGAAGAGCCAATGAGGAGGGTGTGCTCTGCTGGACCTCATGCTCGCAAACAAGAAAGGGCTCACTGGGGATGTGAAGGTCAAAGACAGCCTTGGTTGCAGTGACCATGAGGTGGTGGACTTGAGGATTCTGAGAGGAGGGAGCAGGGCAAAAAGCAAGATCACAAGCCTAGACTTCAGGAGAACAGACTTTGGCCTCTTCAGGGATCTGCTTGAAAGACCCCCATGTATTAAGGCGCTGGAGGGAAGAGAGGCCCAAGAAAGCTGGTTGATATTCAAGGATCACTACCTCCAAGATCAAGAGCAGTCCATACCAATGAGCAGGAAGTCAGGCAAAAGATGCCAGGAGGCCTGCATGGATGAACAAGGAGCTCCTGCCAAACTCAAACACAAAAAGGAAGCATAAAGAAGGTGGAAGGAGGGAGAGGTAACCTGGTGGGAATACAGAGACACTGTCCGAGCATGCAGGGATAGGATTAGGAAAGCCAAAGCCCAACTGGAGTGGAAGCTGGCGAGGGATGTCAAAGGCAACAGAAGGACATATAAGTACATAGGTGACAAAAGGAAGGGTAGGGAAAATAGGGGCCCATTGCTGAAAGGGGCAGTGGTCCTGGTGCCAACAGGACATGTAAATGTGAAAGGCTGAAGTACAAATGCCTTATTTGCCTCAGTCTTTACTAGCAAGACCAGCATTCAGGAGCCCAGGCCCCAGAGACTAGGGGGAAAGACTGGAGCAAGGAAGACGTACCCTTGGTGGACAAGGATCAGGTCAGGCAATACTTAAGCAAACTGGACACAGATCATGGCCCTGACAGGAGTGCGGAGGGAGCTGGATGATGTCTTAGATGAGGCCACTCTTGATAATCTTTGAATGATCGTGGTGATTGGGAGAGGGGCCTGAGGACTGGAGGAAAGCAGATGTCTCTCCTATCTTCAAGAAGGACCAGAAGGGCCTAGGGAACTACAGGCCAGTCAGCCTCATCTCAATCCCTGGGGTCCTGTGTCCCATTCTGGGCTCCCCAGTACAAGAGAGATATGGACATACTGGAGAGAGTCCAAGGATGATGAAGGGACTGGAGCGTCTCTCCTATGAGGAGAGGCTGAGAGGGCTGGGACTGTTCAGCCTGGAGGCTCAGGGGGATCTCATCAATGTCTATAAATACCTGAAGGGAGGGTGCAGAGGACAGAGCCGGGCTCTTTCCAGTGGTGCCCAGTGACAGGACCACAGGCAATGGACAAAAGCCATCTGGAGTGCTACAGCTGTGAGACCACCTTAAAATATTGAGGATGTCATAATTGTTACCTGCTGTTCTGCAGTCTTTAGGGAATTAAAAGCCAAAATGAAAATACTTATTTTTTGTCTCATGCATTAATCTAAACTTCTTGTCAGGCACGTGCTCTTCATGTAGTCAGATGGCAAGTGTGAAGTGATGGATTCACCTACCACATTTGTGGTCCCAACACATCTGACCAGTATTTTGCAGTGAAAACTTCCTTTGGGTAGGTGTTACCTTTTACAGGTAATACATAAGCTATGGATGACAAAAATTATTTATGTTTAAACATATGAAGCATATTGGAGATGACTTCCAGTACTGAAAAATTCTGCTACACTAACATCATGAAGCCGCTGAGCAGTATGTTCCCTCACCACCTGCTGAGCGTTTAGTTTTGGTACAGAGGCTGTTTGAGCGCACTACGTGCCGCCTTTCTTAAAGGCAAACTATTATATGTGTGCCAGGCGTGTTTTCCCAGAGGCCTTGGGGAACACGAGAATGTTAGATATGTGAAAATCATGCCAATGTTGTTGAGGTTGTTTTTGCTTGAATGCCACCTGCTGTTTTCTTGCCATGTATTTTGCATTACCTTCCATTTATTTAGCTGATGAACACTTCAGGGAGTGCTTGTTCAGTGCTTTGGCTCTTCTTATAATCTTCCATAAACAAAACGAATGAAGAGATGTTAAATGAACATTTAATCTCGTGACGTAAACATAATAGACTACCAGTCCTCCAGGTCTTTGGCTCTCCCTTCTCTTCTGTGCATGCGTGCAGGGATTTGCCTTATTTCATTAAAGCACCTATAGTAACTGTATTTCATAGATCTGGAGACACTCCAAACTGTGGTTCATCCCAGATGAAAACAGTTTCTCTGACGCTATTATTTATTTAAAAACAACAACAAACCCAGACATGCCTGCTCTTCTACCTGCTAGAGAAAAACAAACCCTTTTACTGCAGTGCAAGCAGCAGGGTGGAAGCTGCCTCTGTGGACTCGCTTCCACTGCTTATGAGGACTTCTCCCATCTGCTGAGCCCAGCTCTCGGATAGAGGCTGTCTTAGGCAGGTGCCATGGTAGGAGGACCACGTCAATATGGAATAATTCAATAATGGCACTTCCTGGGTATATGCACAGTAAAACATACTGCTATTTAGGATGGGCGTTTGCCTGAATGTATTGTTAAATCCAACTCTGGTATTTTTGAAGACTGGTTATAGACTAGAATAGAATTGTCTAGGTTGGAAGGGACCTTTAAGATCATCTAGTCCAACCATCAACCTAACACTGCCAAAACCACCACTAAACCATGTCCCTCAGCACCACGTCTACCCATCTTTTAAATACCTGCAGGGATGGCGACTCCACCACTTCCCTGGGCAGCCTGTTCCAATGCTTGCTAACCCTTGCGGTGAAGAATTTTTTCCTAATATCCAATCTAAACCTCCCCTGGCATAATTTGAGGCCATTTCAGTTATGCTACATTGATAAAGAATTGTCTCAAATGGAGAGGGCTTCCTACTACCCATTAAAAAAAACTTTGGTTTTGCTTTGCAATCAGAAATTTTTGTCAGTAATAAGCCAGAGACAGTAGCTTTTTTTAATATACAGAAGGAGATTGATAGTTTAAGTGTACATTGGCCAGAGAGAAGGTTTCACAGGAGTTGAACAATTTCTGGTCTCTTTCTGTCTACTCTCCCTTTGTAGTGCCATCCCCTTACCCTTCGTTGCTTACTAAGGTCAGTGACGTCAGCCCAAATCAGCTGTTGTATAAGTGCAGGTTTTCAGTTGCCAGAGAGTTCCCATTTCCTTTTCTTTTTTTCTTCCCTCTTCATAGCAGTTTTGGAGATTTTTCACCATCAAGCATGTGAATCTGCTCTCCTTTCTCCTATGGGTTTCTGGCCAGTTTAGCTGGCACCAGAATTGTTTTGTAGTTATTCTTTCCCTAATTTATAGCATTGCCTTATTCTAGAGCTTTTTAGCACTTCAGAAGTCAGATGTGTTTTCTGAAGCTGTATATTGAATGTCTGTGTGTACAAACCCTGTGTGACTATAGTGGACTTTACAGGGCCCAGTCAGCAGAACCCGGAGAAGGTTGGAGGTTGTTGCTTTAAGCAAGAATACAGGTGTGTTACCATATCTGCGTGTTTTGTGGTGGCTTCTCATCTGTCTGATAAACTTTGGCGTGCAGTGACAGTGAACGGACGGAGCCGGTTGCAGACACAGGCTGTCTGTGGTGGTAGCACAAGGAGGGTCCTCCTTCCGCGTGGGAAAGAGCTGAAACTCACAGGTGCTGTGGGATTAGGCGGGCGGATGCTAAGCAGTTGGGGATCGTTCAGCCGGACTAAAACGAGGCCATAATTTAAGTATGCGTTGTAATCCTGGCTCTTTTTCAATGTGTATACAGTTTATTTGCATTGAAAGTTCCCACTGGTAAGAGGATGAGTTGTGTGTTTTAAGAAATGTAACAAAGAGCGCAGAGTATTGCCTGGTTAGTTACCTAAGCAAGCTCCCATATGGAACTGTGTGTGTTTGAGCGGAAAAAAAAACAGTGCTGAAGGATACCAGGGTGTAATTTATTTACAAAACAGTTTGGTGCAAGAGCAGTAAAAAGCCTGACAGCCTGCCTGTATTTTAGTTTTTCAATCCTAGACTACAGTAAGTTTTAGATAATTATGCTTTCTCAATAAATGAAATGTGCTTAAAGAACTCTAAGCCAATTATAAACAATTTATTTTAGAAATTTTATTACTTTAAGTAGATCAACTGAAATTTTACTTTTGCCTTTTCTCCAAAAAATGATCTTAGTGGTAGTAGTATGTTCCAAAGCACTTAATCTTTTGTTTTAGCTCTTCTCTAATCTATTCTGCCTATGAGAGGATTAATGAGATGTAAATTGTAATCTCCTTATTGATTTCCTAATTATTTTTCATAATCTAACTACAGCTCATGATTTATGCTTCTCACTGATGAAAAATGTAGGAGCAACAGGAATGAATAATCTGTGTGTGTACGCCCTGGAGCTGTTGGGGGATTTAGTTTTCCTTGTTTTGTAACCACCGTCTGGTCTGGTCCTCTTTCCATATCGTAGGTGCTGCTTTTCTGCTTTTGGTCATACCACATCTTTTTAAATCCTCATCTACTTAAAAGTTAATTTCTGTAAATGAAATGTTTTTTATTTGGCTCAGGAGAGAGGCTGTGCAGTAAATATTTAACGTACCATCTTTTGCCAGTTTTGTTCAGTAGCCTGTCTTGACATTTGTTTCCCAGAGCACTTCCACTAAACCGGCAGCTGCCACCTTGTCTGCGGCATCCGGGGATCTCGATCTGTTCACTGAGCAAACAACAAAATCCGAAGAGTCGGCAAAGAAACAACTCTCCAAAGACTCCATCTTATCCCTGTATGGCACAGGAACCATGCAGCAGCAAAGCGCTCCGGGTAAATCATTTTGTAAAGGTTTCTGTGCAGCCCTATTTTAAGGTTTACCTAGAACAGTTATCTCCTACAAGTGTAAAACTAAGGTTGGGTACCCTGCTACCTATATTCAAATGAAGATTTTTTTTATTTTTACCATTTACAAAAATGAGAAAATTACTGAAATGTAATACAGAAGCTAAAGGAAAAAATAGTGGGAGATTTTCATTTATTTATAGCTGTTCAAATTATCAAGTATCCAATTTACTGAAAGATTTGTGGATTCGGCTTGTCTAATTCATCGCTTGGGGTGCGAGTGTCCACCGTGCAAACAGCAGGCTGCCAGGATGGGTACAGAGCTGTCAGATCTTCATTTTACTTATGTTTGTATGAAAATAAAGAGCCTCCAGTACAGTGATTAAAAGATTCTGGTTCACCACAGGGATTTACCAGACTCTTTTTGGCAGTTAAGCTCTGGTGGCGAGTCCCTTTCCTTTGAGAGGTTTTAAGCAATTTCTTACTTTTACCAGACAATAAATTAAGAGCACTGACATACAGCCAAAGTTATCCTTTAAAATTATTTTGGTGCACCTTCTGACTTACGGGGAAGGGGCAGAAAAATCACAAAACACTTCTGCTGAAATCTTCCCTTCCACGCTACAGGTATGTTCATGGGGTCATCTTCTATGCCATTTACCACACAACCCTCAACGCATTTTCAAGGCTTTCCTGCCATGGGAGTTCCTGTGCCTGCAGCAACCGGGATGATGGGAAACATGATGGGACAGTCGGTGCCAGTCATGGGACAGAGCACAGGCGTGATGGTAGGAATGGGAATGCCCAATGGATTTACTGGTACTACACAAACTGGTGTGATGGGACTTCCTCAAAATGTCGTCGGACCTCAAGGTGGAATGGTGGGACAGATGGTGACGCCACAAAATAAGTATGGATTGCAACAAAACCAACAAGCTCAATGGAACCTCTCTCAGGTAAAGACTTGCTGTTCCCAGACAGGAGTGCTTTAGGAAAGATGCTGCTTTTCAGATGCAAAATGTTTGGCCGTAGGAGGAAAGGTGCGGTGTAGCCAAGTCACAGACCACTGGACTATGAACTGCTCAGAGGCATGTGGAAAAATGATCAGTCAATAATTAAAGACATCTAATATATAAGCAGAGAGTAAGCTTTTGCCAAGGTAGACCAGACTCAGTTCTCCGCTTCTGTAGCTACTCTCATCCCGGCACCTGAACTACCCAGGTAAAAAGCTAGCTTAGCTACGGTTACAAAATACTGACATGTAAACACCGCCTTGTAACTCAAAGCAGAATTTAATTGCTTGAGGATAGCCATTAACAATTACTACTTTCATTTACAGACCTCAAGATGATTTTCAGTGGAACGTGCAGTGCTTTGCACTCTGACATTCTCCTGTAGATAATTTGCTTAGGTGAATCCATTATTTATCTGTAGCATTTCTGTGCTATTTTTTAAAAATTTCTTAAACATGTTTAAAAGGTTCTCTAAAAGTGTTAGTGTACGCTTAGTACTATACTTGTACGTTATCCAGTGAAACTCTGGAAATTGGGTATTTGAGAGGTTATTGGTGGGGGAAGAAACAAACCTAAATGATTCCCTTGGAGTTCAGTATGGATAGTAGCAACTATTTTTTTCATGCTATTCTTTGCATTATAAGAACAATATAAATAATTCCGTGCTGCTTACTCTAGTAATTCAGGAAGTGAACCGTAGTGACTTATTTAGATTTGATTATCTAAATTTTTACTGTTCTACTCAGTCCTGCAATGTGATCATTTAAGAAGGTAAGCAGCGTTTCTTACATGGATAAGAATTTGAAAATACAGGCTGTCATTCTGCCTTGAAAAGTAATTTTTAAAAGGTGAGAATTTTAAAATGTCAAACCAAAAAAAATCTGTGGATTTACTGATAACAGTCTTTTTTTAGGTATCTAACTTTAAAACAACCCCTTATCAGCTTTGAAATTAAAATCATGCTTCTTATCAAATATATAGTAACAGTGGGCTCGTAGGACAAGCGCTTAGCGTGTTTCTGCACTCCCGGCACATCCGGCGTTACCGGTATGCTCATACTCTGCAGTTCCTCGGGGAGCTGTGATCTAATCTCTGGCTCCAGTTGAAAGGGGGAGAGCTCGCTTTGCTTACCAGGATCGCACACTTTATACATACATAGTCCACTGCCTAAGAATTCTGCTCCAAAAGAGGTTAACAACTAGGTAAAGCGTGTTTTCATCAGCTTTTTTGAATTTCCACGGTCAGTGATGGGTTGGTTTTGCAGATACACATGTGAAAGCACACAGTACTAAATTCTACCCTGAAATATTAGTTTGTAATTTATTTAACAATTTTTTTTTTCATCAGTGTTTCAGTTTCATTTTGCAACCCAATATTGTTTGCTCATGTTTACATGAACTCTGATTTTTACCTAAAGTTGTCTCTAACTTGAATCTAATGTTGCTTATCCAACATCCCAGTTCATCAGCTCTGATTATTAATTGCTCCAAATGCTCTTTTGCTCTCAAACTTATGAGAGGGGACATCTTAGCTCTCTCTGTACAGCGAGGTTTCTGGCTTCTCAATAAGAAGTCATTTTTTAGAAGGCAAGGGAGAGTAACCTGAAGAACTTTTTTACATTGAGCACTGAAAATTACAGTGACTGGGTAATATTTGTAGCAAGTAGAAATATTTTTGCTCCATCCCTGAAGTGAATGTGCTGAACTTTGAACTCTTCCCCACCTTTAACTAGACATCATCTTTAATTTCATGTGAATTATTATTATGAGACATTATGGTATCTTAAGTAGATTCTTTAGCGAGAATAGTTAGATTTAAGTAATACTCAAGTCTATAAATCTGCTTATTCTTTGTTGATTGCCACCAAAATGGACAATTTCTATAAAAACTTGTGTATTCAAGATTTTGAGGTCTCCAAGGAAATATTGCTGGAACAAAAACCATCTCGAGTTGCAAACGTAGACAAGGCTGTATTACTTGCTTTGCTGGTTCTTTCTCACAGTTGCCACAATTCCGTTGGTTAGCTTTGAAACTTCCTAAAAGCAAGCTCTTCTCAGCGGAGAGGCATCGCACTCCTTTGTCACACCCTCTGTAAATTCACTAGTGGAGTCTGTATAAAGACTTGACACGTCGGCCCAGTGCTGCAGCCAGTCAGCTGCCCTGTAACGGTCATCGCTTGCACAGAAACTGATTCCAGAAAAGCTGCTATCTTGAAACATGCTTAGAAACTTACATTGAGTCGGTATTTTTATTTAGTAAGAAATACTAATTTTAGGGAAACTTACTTTAACTGGGTTGCTAGTTTGCTTGGCTGTTTTTTGGCTCGTAGTGCGCTGTGTTTCAGCACCAGTGCTAATTAGGCTCGTGTCTGTGCTCCACAGATGAATCAGCAAATGGCTGGAATGAATCTCAGCAGTTCCAGCAACGTGATGGGCTTCGGCCAGCCCCCCAGCACAGCAGCAGGATGGACTGGAAGCTCCTCTGGTCAGACTCTCAGCACACAACTCTGGAAATGAAACCTGCAATGGAAGTCTCGCCCAGAAGAGCCACCTGACATTCCTTGTTCAAAAATGCATTTACTTTCGCTGTTCCTTCCATGTACATATTCTTTTTCTTTTTCCCCAGCTGTTCAGATTAAGAATATGACTGACTGACCGTGTTGTGGTCTATATTGATTTAAATTTGATGTAGTGAAAAGCAAATCAAGAATACATTTATATATCATTGGCAGCGTTTTCATACAATGCATATGATTTCATAGACCATATATTTAAGAAGCTGCTTAACCACATACTGAATTTTTTTCCCTCAAAATTCTAGATCAAATGTTTGCATATAAGGGATGTAGCTATCATGTTAGTAATATCCAAAAATATGAACCCTGACCCCCCAAAATTACCCAGTAATCCTGTAGAAGGTACTGTATGAACAAATGTTTAATCATATATAAATAGAATGTAAATGTATCACTGAGCAATGTTTTCTAGTGTATCAAACGAATTTTGTTTCATCATACATTTCACTGTGATGTTCTTATGGTGTGCATAACAGGGAATGTGGTTATTGAAAGAAAGATAAACCTGGATGTTGCTGTAGTTCTACAAATCAATAGTTTATTCTTTTAAAAATGAGCATTTGATCCATCTGAGTTTCCTGCGATAAAGTACCCAATCTGGCTCAGGAGGCACGCGCACAGTATTACTGCTGAGGTCTAGCAGCACAATATGCATACAAGGTAACTCAGTGTGAACAGATATATTTTTCCTTGCAGAGATATCCAGGTTTATGACAGTGATTGTGTTTACATTTTATGGTGCCTCGTAATGATAAAATGTTATTTCCCTATATTAAAAGGATAAATCCATAAATGATTGTGGGTTTTTATTTCGTTATTGTATGACCTATTTGACCACTATTTCTTCAAGAAGTCTACTTTTAATGAAGGAAAACATGTTCAATTTGGAGGATCCATTTATGCAAATACTTAGATCAACAGTTTGTGATTTAAAATCAGTTTATAATTACACCAATAAGCTGGATAAATACAAAAAGTATGTACAGAAATGCTGATTTTGAAAATACTCCATTGCAGCCACGTTTCTCTTGATTGTTTTTACTATGTGGAAACGGCCTTAAAACAAAGGTAAGTGTCAGTTTATTAGGACGAGAGTTCAGAAATGCATGCAAACAAGTTAGAACAAAGCACACCCACTTGATTTGCTTATTAGAGTATCTGACAGCTTCCTTTTGTTCCCACAGAAGTCCATCAGATGACTATTAAAAGGTCTCGCGCAGAAGTAGACTGTTCTGGCGCATCCATTGTCCTGTACTTCCCATTTAACTGTCTCCAGGTCATACCTCAATACTGACTGTGTCCAGATGGTATTTTGGCTCATTAGCTAGATTTACTTTTTCTGTTCGTGTGTGCCATACGAGAACCTATAAAATAACATTTGTGTTAGCACAGTCATCAGCAGACATGATAAGAAAGCCTTTTAGTAAGTGTGGAAATCAGTACCTTTGTGCAGTTGTTTGCTTTTGGTTCCAGTTCCTCCACTGTTGTTATCTGTTTCAGAAAATCGGATTCTTGCATTCCTGGTTGAGAACCGCGACGCTTGAATACGGCTTTCGGGTGCGACAGAATCACTTGAAGACTCACAGCAAATCCTTGGAGAGAGGGGGGCGGGAATGTTAAGAAAAAACCTTTAGGGTTTACATTTCTGTGCAAGTTACACTTAAGCCTAGAAATCTCTCATGTTCTTTTTAAAAATGTGTAAATTTGATTATATGGATAGACAAAATTTGGTAGGTTTGTACATCCTACACTCTTTTGTTTTGCCCTGAAGGTGCAATCAGATTTTTTTTAATTGCCCCATATTTTCAACATGTTTAATCAATTTCCTGTCATGTAGAGAATATACGCTTTTTTGCCTGAAATGTCAGGTGTTTCTAAGATCTCAAACCATCTTTCCTTTCTACTTCTAATTAAGAAACAAAACTAAATTTAAAGTACAAAAAAAAATGTATGAGATTTATACTCTACAAAGACTTTTAGGTTTAAAGGTAAGAGTCAGAGAAAAAGGTTAAAATACGTTAGTTATAACAGCTGTGGTCTTCAGGGATTTTTAGCCTTTAGAGAGTTTTAACATTATTTTTGATGAAAGCCAAGCCATATTAATGTTTTGCCTTGCACACCGTGTAGTTAATGTGGGCTTGTGAATAGCTTTCACCAACAGTGGTGTGCAAGACAGCCTGTGCCTGATCTGTGCATTGCAGAGCCCGACTCAAAGGGCTTCATCAGTGCACGTGCCTCTCTCTGCAGTGCTTTCCTCCAGTAACGCACGTTGGGTCCCTCAAAGGGAGATTACAAACTGAGAAATCACTAGTTGGAACAAACTCGCCCCCTCTGAAGCAGCTCTCGTGAATCTCCAATTTGCCATTATTTATAGAACTTTCTACTTTTCATTCAGCAAGGTTGTCATGTGTATGCTGCTTTAAGTATGACTCAAAATTCGACTGATACACTCGTAAAGAAAAATTACTTTTGTAACTCCTTATGTCAAATTGCCAAGCCTGCCAAAGAAATCCTTTCTTCATCAGTTCAGTGTGGTTCCAGCTGTCCCTTTATAACAGCAGTAGTAACAGTTTTGACATCTGTTCTGAAACACTGCAAGAACATTTAATTCTAAAGCCTGTATTAAAACTTTCTCATTTTTAAATGAGTAAAACTTTATCTAATGGAATAGAAATCTGTCCTCTTTTTTACTAGAATTATCTTGCTACTGTATTTTCCTTGAAACTATCTGTGGCTTTTATGGGAGCCTTTTAAAGAGGAAAATATAAGGAAGTAATTACTACAATCTTTGTAAAGAAGACACGCTGAAACCACTTTTATCTTAACTATCATGCTCTTGCTTGTAGCAAAGCACAGGAAGATAACGGAAAATGTTTTTTTTTTTTAAATAAAAGATTTGGACAGTGCACAGGAAGACTATGGGTTGGATGTAAACTGAGGTCCCAATTCACTGACAGACACGGTTGAAGAAAAAATGTTTAACTTTATACATTTTATCCTGCCTAAGATAAAGAAGAAGAGGTGTCTAGATGGAGAGGGCTTTTATCCGCACCTTGCAGAGCAGTCTAGTGAATAAAAGACTTTCTGGAGGTGTGAGACTGCTGTAGCCTGTCCTCGCTCTGTGCGGTTAAGCCCTACAGCTCTGGCTCTGCAGACTGCAGCAATGCTGGGATCCAGCTGTTCGCTGCTGCAGCTGCTGAGTTTAGGCAGGTGGTACCAGGGCAAAGAATGGCAGTCTGGGCTTCTCTCCGAGGCAGGGGTTGGTTTGTCTTCAGCAGGCTACAGGCCCTTACTGCTTCCTTGGTCTTGCAGCCTGGCTGTGAGGGAGCACGTGGTGGGCTCCGTCCCAGTGCAATCATTTGTGAACAGCCGAGGTTGAGTTTAAACTCCCTCAGCGAGAGAGGGATACAGCCAGCTTTCTGCACCTTGAAAGATGACCATAGACTTATCACTGCTGAACAAATTGGCCTGGTTCAGTTCAGTATTTTTGGTTAGGGGTTTGGGTTTTTTTTGTTCTTCAATTAGAACAAACAATATAATTTTTTGGTGCAACTGGGCTCTAGTGTGGTTGATATTTTGCTCCCTGCCCCCCACAATGTTTGCTTTGCAAGGGAAGGCGTTGTTGGAGCCCTGATCAGTTCTGTGAGCTGCTGTTTCTTTTTAAAAAGATTTAATTTTTTAAGATTTAAGCTGGTCATCCATGAAGGAAAAAATTAAGTAAATGCCAAAATTAGGGTAGTGTCCCAGTTTTTAGAGTGGAGAAGGAATCCACTCTAAGCAGAAGAGACACGCAGATTTTCTGCTGCTTATCTTTGTGTGCCTCAGCTTGGCTCCCTGCCCCCCCCCCCCCCCCCCCCCCCCCCCCCCCCCCCATCCCCTTC
>VUYV01000036.1:4666667-4683076 GCA_008711295.1 Anarhynchus alexandrinus | reverse complement strand
CCCCCCCCCCCCGCCCATACTTATCCATACATTAATTTCCCCTAGGTTTTCTTGTTGCAAAGCTTGCTCCTCTGTTGAGAAAATTTGATTTCTCCTACACACAGATCTTCAGATGTGCCATGACCCTGCATGTAAGATGCCCTTGCTACCATGCTATTGCAAAACACCATTTTAGGGTGCTATCAAAATCCTGCCATGTTTTCAGGCATGAAATAAAAGTCAGATTATTAAACTGAGTGTTGTACATGGCAAAGACATGGACTACTGTGCGCTGACTGGCATGTGGCCTGAGGTGTTTTTTCTGTAATCAGTGGTCACACAGTCTTTGTTTCTTAAAAGAATCCAATAAAGCAGCAACTTGAAGAGAGAAAATAATTGAAGACTTATCTCCTGCCTCTCTAGTTCTTCAGCTCTGCTTTATAACTGCTTTAATTTCACATGTATGACATTTTGTATTTATGTAGGTAGACATCCAATGGACTTGAGGGAAAACCATTTTCTCATGACAACTGTCAGTTGACTTTTTATCACAGACAGATAATTCTGGCATCAAAAAGAGAGGAGATGGCTTAGGTTTTGACCAGAGTGGCACTAGTTATTTCTCTCAATAGATAACGATCCTGCAGTAATAGATGAAAAGGCACTGTTATTTTGAATTCTGTCCCTAAACAGGGATTAATCTGGGATTACTGTCTCCAGCATAGCATAATGGAACAGTGCTACATGCATACAATTCTTTTATTTTGATCATTATTCCTACAAGGTCATGCTGGGCTTAAGGTCACGTGAAATGCCACAGGACAATTTCATAGCCATAGCCAGAGTGTGAAGAGGTGTTTTGGGTTTGTTTTTTTTTTGTGTTTAATGGAAGGCTGTAAATTAAATCTAATTGGCTGTAGAGCCACCCAGATAAGAATTAATTTGTTGGAGGACAAGATACCTGGGAGACACAGCAAAGATTACATCTGTGCTTCTTTCTACAGAAGCTGTTAATTCACACCTTGGCTTGTGTTAGATCAATGGCTTCTGTTAAAAGGCAGAACCATTCTTCTTCATCTGGTTAGACCGAGATGGTCTTTAAAGATTTTGTTGCCGTGATTAATGCCTTTGCTTCCTGAATGCTCTACATAGGATAGTAGCTGAAGGCAAGCTAGAAATTGAGAGTGTTTATCATTTCAGGAGTGTATGAATGCTAACCCTCAGTGCTGGTGTCGAAACAGATATACTGGTTTCCACACAGTTCAAGGTACTACCTTTGGCTTGTTGAACATGGCATGGTTTGGGGTCGGCTTCTTACAAGTGTCTTCTCCCTGTGACATACTGTTTAGGTTGCAATAAGGCAGAGGTGCCCAACCAGGAGTTTCTGTAGTTCAGAACAAAGGCATCTGCTGACAGTTAATTTACCATGAAAGAGGCTCTCTATTTGAAACTCAACAGCATTTAAAATAGTTGTTACCCTCTGATGGAGCGGTGGATTTGGAGGTTTTTTGAGTTTGGTGGCTGCCATAGCCACTCATGTAAAATCTTTTGTACTTCTGACATGCAGCAGTGGCTGTTTCAGATTGAGAAAAAATATGCCATGTTTTGCAGTGCCATTCAAAACTGTTTGTTTCAACTGAGTTTTGTCCACATTATATTGTCATACTAATTGTAGTATGATTGCAATTGCATACTTAAACTTTTTTTTTCCTATTTTTAATAACGTCAGTGTTTTCCAATGCTTTCAAAATAAAGCTTGGATGATCCTAAATCAAATGTGGAAATACTGTTTCATTAAACATTTTGAAAAATTAGACTTTTTTTCTTTCAACCTTTTCTAAAGGTTGGACCAGATGGTCTTTCGGGGTTACTTCCAACCTAGGCTTCTATGATTAATAGACTAGTATAAGAAAGATGAGATGTACTAAAGACTGCATACTATGGCAAAATTGGGGGGGGAGGGAGGTTGCTCAGGCCCCTAGCCTGAGGGACTTAAGGCACAGTGGATAAGCTCTGGACCACAAATCCAAAATCTGCTTGCCCCATGATTCACAGGCATAGATTAATCTCTGTGACCGAAGGAAGCAGCTCCTCGAATGCTAATGTAAAGCATGCATCAGTTTTCCTTTAAGCAATCTTGACAGTAGGAGAACCACAATCTAACTTGTTCTCATGGGTGGTCAAAAACTCTGGTACTGGGAGTAAGCCAAAAGTAAATCACTAACAGCATCATTTAACATAGAAGATTTTAAATTAGGTCTGTAATAAACACCACAATGCCCACCTCAGAATCAATGCCATTTTTTGCTTACAACACCCAATTCTCTCTTGCTTTTCTTCCTTGAGGGTAAGGAAGTCTGTGTCAAACTCTAGAACCCACCTACAGTTAAAACTGAGGCGGAACTTAAAAAACACCAGAACTAATTCATATGGCGTGTTGGTTGCCAGACAAGAAGCAACACAGGAAACAGCTACTCTGCTTTCTGAATGCAATTTAGCATTGGAGAATAGCGGCATCAACCACAAACTTCTCAAAAGAAATAAGCCATGTTTCCTGAACTGATCTACTGTGACTGCCGTGTGTGAGTACATTTCAAAGAAGAATCTAGGGAAGTTGGTCAGCTAGGGTCTTTGAGCTGGTCCCAATGAAATCACTAGGACTTATCTCCACTTGCAGTAGATTTGAATTTGGCCCTATATCTTGAAGTCTAGAATTAGAAGTTTATGGGCTTAAAAGCAAGGATGTGCTTCCTCTGAGCCGCAAGTTAAATCAGTGGTCCTAAACCTTTTAAGCAGTCAATTCTTTTCACACCCAGCCTCACGATCAAATTATTGTGAAAATCAGTACGAAAAGATAGTTCTGTAAACCAAGGAGAGCCCCTTTACCAGTGCCTTGGGAATACATTAATTATAAACAGCTGTAGACAGCTGAGCAGTTTAATATAAGCACGTATTTTTTTTCATGGTAATATTTTCAAAAGAGATCCCTGGTATTCCTTATGTGCTGTATATGGTACAGCCAGAGTTGCTTATATATTTGGTGCCAGCAGAAGGAGGAATGGCAATGATGTACTACATCATGGACTTAGGTTTGTTAGCAAGTACCCAAGGGTATATTGAGGGGTCAGGGGATTCTCAAGGGTGGAAAATGGAGTGTTAACATGCATCCTGGAGCTGTTCAGATACCTGTGCAGTTCTGGATTTACAGGTTCTGTTCTGTTTGTGCCCTTCCACCATATTCCTGAGGGGAACGAAGATGCAAACTTAACATATTTTTTTTTTTTACCAGCCAACCCAGCATCCATTTCCCTCCTTGCTGAAATAAAAAATGACATTTAATCTGTTATTTTTTTGAAGACTAATAAAAGTTTTCTCACAGAGTACTAACTCCTTGTTTGTAGATCTGCAATAACTTCCTATGCTCTCAACCCTTGTATCTTTGTCTCTATAACCCTCCCTTCCCTGACTTCAGTAAAAGTACACACATATAATGTTCCTAATGGAGCTGTTTTTCCCTCATACCAGTGATTCAGCCAGCAACTGCAAAGTGTAAACAACAACCTGAGAACTCTCCATGTATCTCTTTGTGTCTGGGTTAGACTCCCTTGGCCAATGTTATGTAATGGCTGCTGCTAATGAATTATGAAACCATGCTATCATCTTTATAGTGCCCATAAGTAACCACTTCTATAGCATAGTATCAATCTGTATCTATAAATCCACAGGCAGAGACCATTAAAATGCGCAGCTCCAGTCCTCAACAGGCTACACAGGTTTAAGGATTGACATATCTAGTTCTCCTCTGAGGAATGCTTCTACAGACACTCAAATATTTTCATGCCAGGTGATACTATTAAATTTCAGTGCTTCTACAGTGTAAAAGAATTCACCTGTTGGTGTTTCTGCCTTTGAGGTATTAACAACTATTAGTTCTCCTTTCCTCTTTTTAACCAATTGTACAGTAAATACTGTACATATTTTTATCAAACATTTCAATCCACATAAAAATATTCTGTTGAGATGAGAAAGCATTGTTCTTTTCCCTCTCCCAAAACATAAGGGTATCAGAAAAAAAGAAAATGACTGGCTATTTCTAAACCATTCTTGCCCTTGTGTTTCTACTTTTTCCTTTTCCTCTCCTTCCTGAATACAGAATATGCTTAAGTGCAAATATCATATCCTTTGCTGGGAAAAGAGCTGCTGCTACATCAGAAATCAGACTTCTGCACACTGGTGATTCATGTGGCAGTTGTGAATATATACAAAAGATTGTCTAAGCATGGACTGACAGTAAGACAGAGCTATGCGGTGTGCTAACTTCACAGCAGAAGATTGATTAGATCCATTTTGAAGCTTTTCTTCCTTCATCTACTAGGCTATAGCTGTCAGTGATTTTTTCCCTTAAGCCCAGCGTTTCAAACTATATCCATCTACAGTTATCACTGTCATTCCAAATAACCAATAAAAAATGAATAATTTCATGATAAAGTAGCATTTTACAACATGAGGTCTAACAAGGGTCTGCCTATATACTGCCTGGTGTAGACTGATGGCACAATGAAAGGCAGAGGCTCCTTGCAAAAATTAACTGGATGAATTAATTTACAATTAACTTGTTTCAGACAAACAATTTATACAACATAAAAGCCAAGTTGCCACATAAAATCAAAACCAAGTGAAAGTAAGTTCAGATATCACCAAGAAGTAACTTAATTAGATGAGATGTGCAGGCTAAGACTTCCAGGATGTTTCGTGCTGAAGAGCTACGTACAGTGGATACACTTCAGAAGTTTTAAAAGCTGCTTATACTGAAACATCTGTTTCTGTCCCACTCATAAAAAAATGTAAGAAAATAGTTATGAGAAACATTCACGTATCATGAAACATGGTACCTACCTGCCATGTCAATAGCAAAGGGCCTGTCAGCTCTCCAGCCAGTGTACCAGCCAACAACTTTGCCGTTTTCCACGACCGGGCGCTCGTACCGTCGTCCTCCTACCAGTCCCACGGGCCACACCGATACTTTGCGGGTTGTGCGCATCTGCAAGAGGCAGGCACAGTGTGACTGCATGTACATTTTCCTAGTAGGCTTTTTTTGGTAAGTGTTGGTGGAAAGCCTACACATTAATTATCAAGGCTAGGTATTTAAAAGCAATTCTAGCTTACAGATTTCAGCCCAACAGAGTAAGCATTTGAAAGCTGCATGTGCCCACTCATTTTCTGTGAACTCTCCAGCTCTCTAGCCTGTAGGCACCTCAATTCTACTGAAAATATCCTATTCATACTATTTTTTATAACAAAAATTTTAAAAGCCATGAAAAACCAGTATTTGTATTCTTGTTTGTTTGTTTGGGTTTTCAAAGATGTACTAGATCTTTTCTACCTACAAGACTGTAGCATTCTGGCAGTAGGCTTATTTCTATAGACTACTTACATATTGTACAAGCCCAGCGAGAGAATATTATAATAATGATTAACAAATACGCCCAACATTAAGACAAGTACAATTAGTTTGAGACTGGTAACAAGTACACTGAGTACAGGAAATTGTGATACACAACTCTTCCCCTACCTGCAGCATACCAGATTTGTACAACAGATGCAGCTCAGATCTATTAAAGGCTCACAAAAAAAGATTAAGTTTGGACTAAGCCTTTTTAATTTCTACATTTTCTCTCAGAAAAGCTCTATTAAGTTTCTGAGAAGGACAGAAAGCAGGTTCAGCAGGATGCTTCTGATAGTTTGCTAGCAGTAACAGGAGTTTTTCCCAATGGTGTAAATGTAACTACATGTAATTCTGGAAATGCGATCCTCATCTAACCTAGAGGAATCTACAGGTACTAAAAAATTACTCTTTCTTTAGCAAAAAGCATGCATGGCTGGGATTCAGTGAATTCAGTTCACTGCTTAGTAGACCATTTTTCTTCAGTAAACAGGAGATAACATGACACGAGCCTGATGGCTGCTCCCCATGGGAAAATCACTGACAGTCTGGTGTGAAAACTTGAGAAGATGAGTGCACGGACACAGCAACTTGCACAACTTAACCACACTGATTCAAAAGCCACTGTTTTAACTGCTGTGCTTAAACATAGTTCTATTTAAGCAAGTATTAAACTATTTCAGTGTAACGTGGGCTTAATCTGACCAATTTTTAAAACAATCTCTTTTCGTCTGGTGCAGTTGAGGCCTGTTCCTTAGGGAAAGGTTATCCCTTTCTCCTTCCAAGCACTCCTTTTAGCAAAAACACACACAGTTTTACATATTTGTAACTGCAGTCCCCTATCGATAGATGTTGAAGTAAAAGACAACCTTGGTTAAATATTAAACGCTTCCCTCTCTTTCCGCCAAGGTAAAAGATTTATCATGCATATCATCTAGACTCCCAGGAGATGCACCAGAAAAAACAAAGATGTCACGTCACTCTGGTTCACATTTCTAAGCTAGAAACATTAGCAGATTCTTAGGAGAACTTTCACATAGGGAAGGCATAAAATAGATATTTAAAAATCCACAAATATTTGTGTACACATAGAAGAGAGGCATGCACCTTCTCTCCTTCCAATTCTTTGTGTATCTCTAAATTTGTTAAGCAAACTTCTCTCGCTTCCACTCTAATAATTGTTGCAGCAAGTCAGACCATCTCACTCAGTAGCAGCAGTCCATATTAGATAAGAACAGGGTATGTATACAATTGGCAATAAACTGATTTCTCGTCATAAGGATTCTATCCAAATCATTGCCTATGTAATTAGTGAGAGACTGCCATGAATCTCTCTACAGGTTATTGTTAAACGTGTTTGCCTGTAATCGTTTTCCCTGCTTTAGATTATTTTTCCAACCTCTCTCACTCCTCCATTTCGGAAATGCAGAGTTAGCAATTAACTATTTGGATATGGAAATCAGTCAAACCTCCTCACGAAGATCTTTTAGCTCTGGTTTTAATGATACATCCATTTTGCAAATTTTTTCTAGCAGTGTATTTATATTAACATTCAATTACATCAGAAACAGACACAGGGCATCATCCTGTTGGGCTTGTCTACACAGGCAAGTTTCCAAGGGCATGATCAAGCCGCATACAACCAACTGTGCTAGACTAGTATTAACCACAGGACGAACACAGACGCCCACTAACTTTTTTATGTTGCCATTAATACCTTCTGGAGGGTATGGATACCTGAACAAATTACTAGTGTACTGATTTACAGCATTTTAGCTACCCTGTACTGACTGCCTGTACCCATGGTAAAAATAAAATGCCGCAGGGCACGGGCAGGCACACTCTAACTACAACAGAGTAGCTAATGCATGGTAAACCCATACCCTGCCTTTTCCCCACAGTAAGCATTTGGGCAGCTGTACTGCAAAATGAGCCAGATCACACAAGACTTCTGAATTGGGTCAACAGCAGCCACAGCATTTATGCTGGCAGAACCAGACTGATTTCCACTAATACTTTACCTTACACAGTGAGTAGCAAAATCTTGTCAAAAGTATCTCACTGATCTCATGAAACCAGCATGAAATGACCCAAGAAGTTTTAATTATTTCAGTCTTGGGTCTATTTGGTGTCTATAAGTTAAGTCAGCAAAGCCACCACACACCAGAAGGAAGTAAGTAACCCTTTAAAAAGCTCTTTATTTTGTCCTTGGGTTACTTTATTTTCACGGGTTACATTTTTGGAGAATGCAATAAGCAGGTTTCAAGAATACAGCAATCCCTTTAAGTACAAGCTGAAAGAGCACATTTAGACCGGTATTTATGCTAATTCTGAAATACCTTACAGACTCAGAATGTGCTAGGCAGATGAAAGTAGGAATATTTCTTTTAATCTTCTGATAACAGCATTACTGCATTTAATATACTGATGTGTTAAGGCTGTATTTATGTATGATGGGGAGAAAGGTATTATTTGCATTAAAAGGCCAACTTGCATCTGGAATTTGATGCTGCTAATCATTGGGACAGAAAAAGGTGATTCAAAAACATGTTAATTCTAAATAGCTTTAGCACTGTGGGTTAAACAACTGCCAAAATCATATAACTTACAAACAGCTTCCAAAATTACTTTTCTGCCTGTCATTTTAATCTGTGATAGCACATGCTATCTTAATACTCAGCATTTTAAGTCCTAGTAGCTTACATGAGTGGTATTCATCTTACTTACACTTAATTCTCTAAGTTAGGCATCGGGTCTACCCTTGTTAGACTTCTGTAGTTAATGAACAGAGACGGGAACCTACTGGCGTGGTTCATCCTGCCTGGCTTAGATAGCTATCTGAAGGTAGATGAATCTCCCTCTGGATATGCTTGTGTCCTCTATTTACTTTTCGATTATTTGAAAGGGGGTGTTGGGCATAGGAAAAGACCGATGTACTGCACAGGGGAAGATTAGAAGAGGCCTCTGTAAGACAGTAGAACAAACCCAAATGAAGCAGGGGGAACACAACTGGGAAAGAGGGGGCAAGCAAATGACAGGAGAGAGGAGTAACAACCGACCAAAGAAATCCCATGAGGTGATGGGCATATAACAGTAAATACAGCAGCAATAGAGCATCCACTAAAGATTAACAAGTGAAAATGCAGAAAATGTAGCCAAGAAATAAAAGAGATAGTGATAAAAGCATTGCCAAAAATAGCATCTCATTAGTCAATCAAGAAAAGCTGCTTAATGGGATGCGCCGGACTGATGGATAGGGAAGATACCAGGCCAGTAACAAAATCTAAAAGCCCAAGGGGAATGAAAGCAAATGACAGACAGAAGGAAACACGGCCTTATTTCCTACAGTGAAAAGGCTTCCAGGCTGGAACAGCCATCCCAGTGTTTTTGCAGCATGATGTTGATGCGTTTCTATTTGGGATTCAAAGCTCTCAGCAAATGCAAACCTTTTGCCACACATAAATGCCACACATAGTAAGCTTTTTTTCCCCTCCCCCTGTTCACTCTAACTTCAACCCCTGTGTAATTTGTGATCTGTGCCGATCAGGCTACAGGTTATCATCCAGGCTTGCCCCCCTCCCCATCCCAGCAAGACTCACGCAGATTTCTATGCAAAATTCCAATTTATTATTATCGAAGACAGGATCCAGAGCTCCTTCACTACAACTCTTCCACAGGAGAACGTGTTACGGGTTAAAGCACAAGCACAGCCAGGTTCCCTATTACTTCTCAGGCAGGCATCCTGCATTACTCACAGGTCATTTAAAGCTGAATTCTGCTTCAACAAAACTTATGTGACTGCACTAGAAGTCAGAGGGACAGCTCAGCTGCAACGATGCTATGCCCCTTTACTTAGGCATTAAATGGAGCTTCTGCCCCTACTTATCATTACTTCAAAGGAGTCATAGAAAATCTGTGCCAGTGGTTTTCGTGGTTCAGGGACTGCGACTCTTAGGGGATAGTAACTTCAAAAAGGCAAGTTTGTTGTTGATAAGCTTGAATGTAAAGGGTACGTCTCCATGGGAAAACTTGTAGAAAGGGTCTACAAAATAAATAAAAAAAGTCACTTATTGATCTAGCCTACTCTGCAACCCTCACAGATGATTTGATTTAGTGCTTCATCATCCTCACTATTAGAAAGCTTTCTTCCAAACATCTGCCTTTAACCTCCTCTTGCTGATTCATACCCAATCTAACTGCAGAGGGAGGATAGATTAATTCCTCCTTCTCTCAAACAACATTTTACATATCAGATACAATGATTAATGCTTCTAAATTATACCAGCATCCTTGGGCACAAATGTCAATATTGCTTCCCTACAGGAGAAAACTGTACTAAATTTAACTAAAGCAGTTAGGAGCCAATTTCTCTGTATTGGGAAGACTTCCAAAACATTTAATAGCAAATGTTTCCTTTTGGCCCTTCTACTTACTAATTCTTTTTCTCATCCTACTTTCTCTTATTCTACTGGGTTGCATTCATTGTACCTCTGAAGAGCTGCTGACCCATTTGTAATTAATTTAATGGTAAAAGTATCAGTTTCACAGGTAAAAAGAAAAAGACTACTATCAAAGTGCAGAAACAGTCAGTGCTTAGTACTTTGTAACCCAGAGTCCCTCACTTGGATAAATCTATTTCAAATAGCTTTTTTGTCACTGCTTCCTCTCATTTTTAAGCTATTTCATTGTTTGCAGAGAAACAGTCTTTTCTGATCCAACCTCTTTAGCATAGGTATTACATGTCTACGTGCAAGGGGAATGCCAGTGTGCATTTAAAATCTGTCATGTATTCTTAAATCATTTATACACTAGAAAGGTATTTAATGCACTGCTAACTCATATTTAGATTTTTTTTTATGATGAAGAAAATAACTAATGACAGACAGCTAATATTTAATTCTGCCTAGACTACTGAATGTTATTTTTAAGACTATAGCAAAAATTTTATTTTTCCAACCAGCTCCAAGAGGTACAACAAAAGACCTCCATGTTTTCAAGGACAAACAGATTCACTTATACTACTTTTACACCTTTTGCATAAATATATCTATTAAAAAATACACAGAGCTAGGTTAATACAGTGTATAAAGATTAGGACAGTTATGTAAAAGTTATCAAAGGAGCACTAACCCTTCCCTAGTCCAAGTTTGAACAAACAGTAAATATTTACTTCTTCTCTAATGTCTTTTTTGAGTCACTCTAAAAATATTTTACAAAGACAATCATGGCAAAACTGTGTGACAAGCAATGCCTGCAAGTATTTCTGTTCTATTTTTAATAACAAAGATCTATTTTTGGGGCGCTACAAACTGTTAAGAGCCATGAGAGTATCTGCTACCTTCATATATGCCTTTTGGGAGAGTGAAGGGCAGGGGCATAAGAAAATGTTTTCAGTCTGAATCGCTCACACAACTTGCCCTCTGCTCTACAGTGCCGCTATGAAAATTACCTGAGCTAGACAGCCCTAACCTTCAATAGCCAGGGCATTCTTGTGCAGGCGACAGCTATAGCAAATTGAATTCTGGTCCCCAACTCAGTGGGCAACAGGGCTAACTGCCAAGTTATTAAATAAAAGTTTGGGGTTCTTTTTTTCCCTTAGAAATGACAATTAACACTGTGATTTTCTTTGAACTCCATGCTGCAAGGCTGTATTCAGATCACACCTTATAGCGTGGGTTCCTCTAAGGAGACCCAATCTGCCAATCCTCGACCTACACTCAGACAAGACAGTGGTGTATGCCATACTTGCATGCTCTAGGCACCTAGCAAATCTTGCTAGGAACATTTAGACACCAATGACCAAAGGGCTAGGGTTGGCAGTGAGGGAGATCATCATAGGTCTACAGCTAAGCATTTTAATTTCACGTGCATCTCAGCTTAGGTGTCTTTGCTCAGAATCTCTAAAAACCAACGCATTTCTGAATGTGGCAAGCTCTCTTTCTCAACACATGATGACGACCTTTACTCCCGTTCTTTGTACTTCTTAAGTAGCTCACCCCTCACCCTCAAATGTTTCAGGGGAGTCTGCACAACCAACGGCAGAGCGGACATCCAACACCAATTCCTCCATATCCACATATGGACCAAGGCAGCAGTGGCTTTTGGCCAACTACTTGAAATATGGATAGGGCAGAGAAAATGACTGAGACGTACAAACATGTGAAGGATGTGAAGAGTTAAGGGAAGTGGAACTTAGCTATGTCTATCTTTGGTTTCCAGTGCTTAGGCTAATCTTGTTTTTAAAATCTCTCTACGAGGGTGGAATACCAGGTTTATCTAAGGTTTTCTTTCTGGAAGTCTAGAAATGTAAAATTGGCAGTTGCTAAGCATCAGTCACAATATTACAATAACTTGCATTCAGGAATAAGATGAAGCACAAACGCAAAAAAAAAACTATAACAGAGTCACTCCAAAATGAACAGCCTACAGTAAAAAAATAGAAGTTATGATGATTCATATAGAAAGATCTGAAAAGCATATCAAATACAGTAATTGGGATTTCAGGCCTCTCAGTGGCTTTGTTAAGAATGCAGGCTGACGTTCAACTGATAAAAGATATTTTCAGAAAGCGGACTGTTGTTTTTGACGGAGAGATGCAGATGGACACCTCCAGCTGAACAGATCATATCTGAGCAGAAAAAAATACAAATTCTTTTTAAGGTCTGGATCCCATAATAATAAGTGAGAAAATACAATATGCCAGAATCACCAGCACTAAAGTAAAAGCATGATTTTTCACCTGTCCACCATTATACTCTCAAGTGGAAAGAGTTGGGAATAACTTTAAGACCACTAATCCACCCTTGAAAATATTTCTTCATCGTTGCTGCAGCCCCAGTTAGTACTCTAAAGAATTTCACAATCACTGAACCAATTGGTCCTTTCCCTGTAGCCTTTCCAGGAAAGGTGAGCCTTTCAGAACAAAACACTCAGCTAAGCCAATGCTGAATACACAGTAACAGCTGAAAGACAAATCAGGCTCTCCACCTTATTCTAGAAATAACAACTAAACCTGCTCAGACCCTGCCCAGTTTTACTTTGAGGACACACTTTTGCCAGTCAAAAACTAAGCTATACATACGCGCCATCATATCTCAGGAAAAAGCTGTAAGCTGAAGGGCTTTTTCCCCGATTTCCATGAAACACGTTTTGCCCAGGTCTATTGGGCCCAGCTCACTCCATATCAAATATAACATACTTATTTCTATAAGTACCAGACAGAAGTACTTTGGACAGAGATCAGAATTTCCTCATCAAAAGCTCTCAGAAGTATCCCATGGCGCCTCATGCCAAAGCAGGCTCCTTTTTGATCATGCCCTTACGGCTTACACACCTCCACTCGCAGTAAAGCTTTGTGGTTTTTGCTTTGTTAAGAAGGCTCTGTCTTCTGTAAGGGCACTAGGGAAGCCCACAGCAAAGGAGCTGCCTTGAACATAATCCTTCACTGACGCGCAGTTCCCTGGCACGTCTTCTGCTCTGTAATGCTTTTTCGACCTCTGAGCGAAACGCATCCCTAACACTAATGCTTCTCTCATGTTGGTTTTACAGTCCTAACTAGCGTTGGTTCCCATCCCCCCCAAGCCCTCACTGCTGTTACTGAAACCAACTTTGACTCAGAAGAAAGCCATTACAAAGAAGACAGACCTACTATTTCATAAGCCAGCAAATGTACATAACTGCTTGTGGGCAGATGCTAACAGACATTGCTGCCGGCAGTTTGGGACCCGCATGTCCCTGGGCCCGCATCAGTGATATGCTGAAGGTCACCCAGCCAGCACAGGATGGTGGTAGGACCAGAATGCAGAGCTCCTGTCTCATCGCTCTACATTTACACCACCTTCCCCAGTGAGCAGACAACAGTTTATTCAACCTCCTTTGGGATTATGCAACTGCAGGTCTGGAGAATTGTTCCTCGCAGGGTAACAAACTGAAAAAAACCTCCCTCTCAGATATTATTATTGCCACTTTCACGACAGGAATTATTACCAGATTTCATCTGCACACAACACGTTCTGAAGCTGTTCTCTTCATGCTTGGAGAAGACAAGCACGGTTTACCCTCATAAATCATACCCATATAAATCATAAATTGATATTCCTGAAGGAGAGATCAGGATTTACTACAGAGTTGTCAAGCCAGAATCCACAAAGACAGAGAAGTTTTTTTTTAAGAAAAAAAAAATAAACAAAACCCTCAAGCAGTGCCTGAAAACAAGACTACTGGCTCTCTCCAAATGCAACCTCCCACTTGTTGTAAAGGCACATCCCGTTGGTAAAGGGACTTCTATTAACTTTGCCAGGTCAACAAGGCATTCCCCATGTTACTACCAGTGGCGTCCCAGAGACCTTACATACATCTCATTAGTGACCCCAGACAACAGCCGTGGGAAATTGCAGCAGTAAGCAAAAGCTCCTTCTCCGCTTCTGTAACAGAACTTTCCAACCACCACATTTCACAAGGAAAACTCATTCATGCACGTGTATTTGCCTGCAAACACAGAGCTCAGAATAAACACTTATTCCTCAGTAGCTGAACCCTGGTCAAAGAGAAGCCTTAGGACTGCAGAGCTGCACGCCCAAGGTGATGATTCTTGTTGGCAAAAGGAAGCATAGATTGCCTGTCATGCTTGCAATTTTCCAGGTTAACCCTTCAGACAGATTTATCCCCTCGCTTCCCTGCATTTCCTAGCTTGTCAAAGAGGTAATTTGTACCTTTTCAATTCACCATTCACAGCAATTAGAATAATAATACAGGAAATGATGAAAGAATAAGCTTGACAACCCCTTTCAGTAGATGTGGGTCCCTCAAGCAATATGCCTGCCAATATTGTTCCTTTAGCTTGTCCCTAACGTTTGCATTTGAAAAAAAAAAAACAGCAAAAAAGTAGAGATTCGTCTCCACATACCTTTAGTCCCACATTACTCATTGTGGCAAAGTGTATTTTGTGTATCAATTTACAGACTCCCTAAGATTGAATCAGATTAGTTTTATATCCCCAAACAGAGGTGGACATTCCCACCACATCAAAAACCGGTAGGTGGAATTACTCTGCATTATTATGCGCCAAGCACAGCCAGGAGATTTTAAGAAAAATCAATTACAACAAAGGTTTAGCCTCCAGGCCAAGGTCTTCAAATTAGCAGCTTCAATGATGAGCACCAAAGGGGCCAAGGAAGTAGGGCATCCCTGCTGAACGGGGACCCTGCACCTGCCCACACGCTGGAAATGCAAAGGGGTGCATTATGAATCTAGGCACAAACGAACATAAGCATTTCTAAAATAACTTGCTCTAGGGAATTTCACGTGCTTCACATTTCTGTGAACCACATTCATTTTAACCTACTGACTCTAAAGCATTTTGGGAAGCACAATGCTTCCGAACTGCAGAGTATAGGTGAACACCACCAAATACTGTACTGACCACCAGCAAAAGTCATGGACTGCAATTTGTCTGAGGTCCTGTACGTTCCCTATCCGCTGCCAATCTACTTTTCCGTTTCCCTCCCTCGTTTCCTGCCAGGGTTACTCTTCTAGCTGTCACGGAAGATGTACATGACCTTTCTTCTGCTGTTTTATGTCCACTTATTAAACACCCCTCCTTCCTGCCAGGGGGAACCCAGAAAGAGAGCAGGATAACCTCTCCCCGGATCGCCTGCCAATTCCCACCGAACAGGAGCAAAGCGCTTCACCAAGGGGCTGCAATCAAGACAAAAACAGGTCCTTTCACAAAAGAGACTCCTGAAAGGGTGTTTTAGTCATTACACAAACGATTTGCTGCTTTTAAGAGCTTCAAAAAGACTGGGCAACTCCACGTGAAGGAGCCGGCCCCGGATTAATTCACTCGCGCCAATAAAAAGCTGTGAAGGATGGCGACTCCCGATGCGAGTTTGCCCTACTGGGAGAGGAACGCAGCCTGGAAAAAAAAAATAATAAATCAAAGACAGCGTGCTTTTCATCCCAGTTTTAACACAAACACAGGATCCCTTATATTTCCCTAAACTTGCCTCGCTCGGCAGGAAAACGAGAAAACAGCAGTAAAAAGTTGGGGGGGAAGTGGGGTGTTTAGCGTGGAAGGGAGGGACAAGAAACTTAAAACGAAGAGAGGGGTGGTCACACACAGGCAGCGCCGAGGAGCCCGGGTGAGGGCGGCAGGCTGCCCACGCCGGGGGGAGCGGGCCGGACGCGTCCGTGCCCGGGATTTGGGTGGGCGCCGCCAAGAGCGGGAATGGGGCACGGGCCCCGCGCAGCGCGGCGGGACGGGCAGCGGCGGGCGGCTGAGGGGGCGAGGAGAGGCGGGAACGGCGGCCGCCTGACGGGGGGCGAGACCGGCGCCTGAGGAGAGGGGGGAGAGGCGGGAAAGGGCGGGCGGCTGAGGGGAGGCGAAGCGGACGCCTGAGGGGAGGCGGGAAACGGCAGGTGCCTGAGGGGAGGCGAAGCGGACACTGAGGGGAGGCGGGAAACGGCAGGTGCCTGAGGGGAGGCGAAGCGGCAAACGGCAGGTGCCTGAGGGGAGGCGGGAAAGGGCGGGCGGCTGAGGGAAAAGCCGCGGAGCGCACCCCGCACACACACACACCCCCGCCCGCCCCGCACGCACCTCCTGGAAGAGCTCCAGGCTGTAGGTGTTGTCGTCGTCGGCGAAGAAGAGCACCCCGGGCTGGGGGGGCGGCAGGTGCTGGTGCCGCTGCCGCAGCCATGCCAGGCCGGCGTTGCGCTGCTCGGTGGCGCGGGGCAGCCCCGGCCGCTTGTAGCGGCGGGGCGTAGGGACGTGGAGGTGGGTGCAGGGCAGGCCGGCGCCCGCCACGAAGCGGCTCACCAGCTCGCTGCGCGCCGCCGCGTCCTCCACCAGGATCCAGTGGAGCCGCGCCACCTGCCGGAAGGTGTTGGCCAGGCGGGTGAGCTCGGCCTTCTGCACCGGGCGGCTGTACGTGGGCGTGATGGCATAGATGGTGGGCAGCGCCGCCTCCGGCCCCCGCCGCGGGGGGGGCGC
>VUYV01000036.1:4516749-4663372 GCA_008711295.1 Anarhynchus alexandrinus | reverse complement strand
CAAGTTGTAAATAAGGCGGCCGTGTCGTGCGGTTCCCCTCGTTTTCCCTCGTTTTCCCTCGTTTTCCCGCGGTGCCTGTCAGCCCCGACGGAGGCAGCGGGTGCTGACTGATTGCCCTGTGCGGCTCCGCCGCTCTGAACAGCCTTTTCCCCCTGTTTGTGTTTTTGTTTTTGTTTTTGTTTTGTTTTTTCCTACCGTGCTGCTTCCCTATGGATCAGACTGACTGGAGAAGCTCCTTTTTAAAGCGTATTCGTACACGGGAATTTCGTAATAATCCACCTATCTTTATTTTGAGAAAGAGACATTCATTCATCAGGTGCCGCAGCACACATGAACTGCACGATCTAAAAACCTCCTACAAATCTTTTCCTACCAGGGAAGTTTCCGATGCATTTTTCAACAGTCCCTGCTGTCATAACTAAACACAGCTTGAATCGTGCTTTTAAAACTTCGCGTTGCATAAAAACACAGAGGCACGGCATTAGTATTTACAGATTACTGTGAACTCTCCATAATTCTGTGAGTAAAACATTTACCCTTGTGTAGATCAAATTATGGTCTCACCGACTTGTGGACTATTTGAGAGCAGAAATGGAGTGATTCATCACTGATATATCAACTTATCAGTGGGAATAGCACACGTTAGAGAAATTGGTCATGTCTTCACACCAGCCTCCTTGGCTTGAACTACTGCTTTCATATCCTTCACATTTGCATGTGTATAACAAATGCAGATAATGTGGGCACCATGTATATCTATCGTTCATATCTATCTGCAATCAATTTGTTATTCAAAAGGACATATTAACCCGGAGGACTCACACACAGAAAGGACGTTGAAGTGATGTAATATAAGCTGAAATCCATGTGAAAGTGAGGGTGACACACGACCAGGCACTGAACATCTAAATGAGGAAACATCTGTGTAGCAGAGGGCTAATTAGAGCTAGCAAGTTTAGTGAAGGAGTGGAAGGGTTGTCTTGTGATTAATGAAATAATATGGAGGAATGCGGTGAGCATAAATAGTTCGATATATCCAAATCAAAAACATCTCGGACATGAAATTACAGTTGCCCATTTTGTGCTGATGCAGTTTATATAGAGGACAATCATCTAAACACCGTCTCTCTCCAATGACTGAACATACCATTGTTTTCTCATTTACAGGACAATCCTATTTACAGAGATAATTTGTTCAAATAATGCAAACATATGTATCAAAGCAACACACCAAGAAGATATTGCTTGTTCTTGTTTGAAAGTCAGTAGTCATTTAAAAAAATTAATTCAAAGCCAGTCGCTTCTAGATATTATACCACGTCAGGACCCTGAAAGCTATTGGGGCAGCACCTAAAAACTAAGGGTTACAAATGGATGCATGTAACTGACATCCTTTATAGCCAAAAATGTTATAATATTAAAAATACTGGTTTTATCTTTATATTATTTTTCATCCAAAAACATTATCTTTGGTGGACTTGCGTGTCGTATTCAGAGCTTAGCCTGGAGACAATGCTTAATAGTTTATGGCTATAACATCTTAATAAAGGCAACAATAAGAATAACTAAATGTAATTGCAGCAGTTTAAGAAGCAGCACAAACACTAACTCAGCACCAGGGAGGTATCCCAATGAACTATTTGGTGTTCTTCCATCTCCTTAATTGTGTTCCTGAAAGCTGGTAACTACGTGTTTCTGTACACTTGCTAACATAGTATTTACTGATTCTAACTGTACACAAGGTCTGTAACATAACAATATGAGACACTCAGCTGTTTGATAACAAATCGCAATAACTATATTTTAACTCCAGAACCGTTGTAACTTGTTTTCACATGCCACAGAACAGACTCGGAGGCCATGAGTCAGGTACATCAGGTGTGATATCAAATAATGCAGCAGCATTTTCTGTTAGCTTTAGGTATAGATTATCTTAGATGGAGAGGTAAAAGATAATGAAGGCACTACATACAAGCCAAATGTTATTTATTAAACTGTTGTTTCTTGATAAGCAAAGCAAAATGTTCTTCCTTTGGAAATTGGAGGAACCCGGTCAAATAACCATTCCATTTGTGGGGACAAACTGTCTACAGAGATATTTTTTTCTGCCAAACACCTTAGCAGTGGTTATTATAAAAATTGTCACATTTGATTTGAGGCCTCAGGTGCAACTCTGAAACAAAGGACGAGTTTCTAACTTGTGATGGATGGTACCAATCATTGTGTGACTCAGGCTGTTCCTATGGTTTCACACGCAATATGCAGTACAGTGCATATTCTGGGTTGGATCAGGGTGTGTGGGCAGGCATTTCTCTTCAGGATCTGGTCCAGAATTGTTTGTTTGCAGTAGTTTATTGCTTGGCTCATCTATTATGGTATTGCTGATTGCTGCCTCCATTCTCCAAAGATTTCTGTCAGAGATGTGTCAGGACTTGGCACCTAATTTTTTTTTTTTTTTTTCTTTTTTTTTTCTTTTTTTTTTTCTTTTTTTTAAAAAACCCCCACAACCTCCACTTCAGTTTTGTGCAGATCTTACCAGGGGAGTATGCCTGGCAGGGGGCTGCTTGACACAGCAGTCAGCAAAGCAGTGTGTGTGTGTGTGTGTGTGCGCAAGTGTGCATATGCACTTTCATGCAAAAGGAACTCACCTCCGGGAACATTCTCTACAGGCCCACGGAGGATTTTTTTCAAATTGGAGCACATGCGGACTCTTCGCCTTGTGCTGGCTGGACGCAGCCGTAAGGGATTGTAACGGTAGCCAGCAGTTGCATGTCCCAGTTTCATCCTTTTGCACTGGTTTCAGTCTTTCCAACACCTGTAGAAAAGGATAGGCATGGCATGAGAGTTCCTATAGCTGTGCTGTAGGTGCACATTTCCACTTTCTCTAAAACAACTCAGTTCTTTTTGCTTTTCTCCCCCTCACCACTCGGGGTCACCCACCCACCAGGCAGCTCCGTTGCGACCCATCCTACCCACCCAGCCCCACAGCTGGACATGGCCGGGGCGGGGAGACAAGCCCGCCAAGCCTTTTGCTTGCTCCCTTTGAATTTCCCCTCAGCTTCTGAACATCAGGGTTTGCTCAAGCTGGGCACAGCATTACAGGCTGTTCTTTTTCAGATATTGGAAAGATGGTCAGAGTTATAGATAGCATTTGGAAAAAAAAGCTATTAAAATTGATTGTTTTGTAGGTTCTGCGGCTGATAGAACTATTACAGTCCTGCGGGAAGCAGAAGCAAAACCAGTTGGATAAACATATAAGAATGTGCAATTATTTTTAACTAGTGGATAAAACACTGCAGAGAAATAGTTCCTGTTTCACATGATTGTAATTGAACAGATCAAACCCAAGGACGGTTCATTTCTTTGGACTGTTTGTTTCGTGTTTTTCTTTCAACAGCAGTGACTGGTGGTAACTGAAGGTGGGTGATTGGCTCCCGTATGCAAAGGTGGCTCATCAGCCTAGTTTCTGTGATGGGTAAAACCAGATACCAGGTGACTCGAATCGCAGCAGGCAAAAGACTAGCCTGCCTGTCTAGATTAAATATATGCAGTGTAGTTTCTAGTGTTTGAATTTACACCTTTTGGCATCGCTCAGTCAATCAAAATATGTGATTAGCCACAAAAGGAGCAGTGGTGCTGCATCTCCCAGGAGTGTCAAAGAACATCCGCTGTCTACCGCACATTCAAGGGCACAAGCCTGATCTTGGTGGAGTCCCTATGTATCTAGGGATTTAAATGAGAACAGGTTTATTATACGTTAGCAAAGGCCCCAAAGACCAATGCTTAAGCCAGGTGTCCTACAGAGAATGTAACGTGCTGCCATCTGACAGGCACAGACCACCACCCTAAGTGTCTGCACAGAGGTCTCTTGGCATCATCGAGAGGTGAAGAAAGAAAAAAAAAAAGGAAGCAGCAGCACAGGGTGCAGCAAAAGCATAATTTCTTCTGTCCTCTTCTGTTCCTCTAGACTTATTTCAGCCTCATTAGATCACCTAACACTTTCTCTAAGAGAGCACATTTTCCTACACTATCCAGTTGTGGAAGCCCCCAGGACATGTAATCACCCAACTCAGAAGTGAGGGACCCTGCACTCGCGCACAGGACGCTGTGTGTCAGAAAAGACAGGCAGTGGAGACCGGGCTGGGCTTGCTAAAATAATGTATTTGAGGGTCTGTGCTGTTCCAGAAAAAAGAAGCCAGCTGCCCGAGCTGACAATGAAGAACAAGATTGCATGTTTATGTATGCACATAGGCCATTTTGAAATAATTTTCTCTAGTGCTTTGTTCCTGTTCCTAATAAGCCAACTTGTTTATCACTATAGCAACCAGTGACAGATTCCTGGAAAGAAGAGCTGCAAATGCCCATTTGGACCTCCGTGGTCACAGGCGGTTGGTATGAGCAAGGTGTCGTACTTGCCTCCCAGGGCTCTGAAATGCCACGTAGGGAGAGAGCGGGGTGAGGCAGGCGTGACATGGTGTGACGTAGCGCAAGGGGGACATGCAGAGGGAGCAGGGCTATGCATAGCTTGATGGAAACCAGCACAAAAATAAACATATTTTAATTGAAATGAAACAATTCCCAGCCAGTTCTGGGCTCTCCAGCTCGAGAATGACAGGGAACTTCTGGAGAGGGTACAGCAATGGGCTATGAAGATGATTAGGGGACTGGAGCATCTTTCTTATGAGGAAAGGCTGAAGCACTTGGGTCTTTTCAGTCTAGAAAAAAGAAGACTGAGGGGGATCTTATTAATGTTTATAAATACTTAAAGGGAGGGTTCCAGGTAGATGGGAGCAGTCTTTTTTCAGTGGTGCCTGGTGATAGGACAAGAGGTTATGGGCACAAACTTGAACATAGGAAGTTCCATCTAAACATGAGGAGGGACTTCTTTATTTTGAGGGTGGCAGAGCACTGGAACAGGCTGCCCAGAGAGGTTGTGGAGTCTCCCACCCTGGAGACATTCAAAACCCACCTGGATGCTGTCGTGTGCAACCTGCTGTAGGTGACCCTGCTCTGGCAGGGGGGTAGGACTAGATGATCTCCAGAGGTCCCTTCCAACCCTGACCATTCTGTGATTCCGTGAAAATAAATGTGTTATACATAAGGCAAAATAAGTTTGAAATGCAGAGCTGAATCCTGAACGCTGAAAAGATTCTATTATCCCTCTGTGCCACGGGCTTCAGTGATGAAGACTGGAAGAGGTGGGAGACGGACATGAACCTGCTCAGGGGGTGTCGTCCAGGCACAGGTGCGAATGGAAATCAACGCTCTCACCAAACATCTGCTGCAAGCAAACACCTCTGAAACCTGTGCCACTGTGTGTCCTGTTCGTGCTGAGCCACATTCCAGGGGACATCTCACAACTGCAGCATTTGCTCAAGTGGCAAAGGTTGTTGGGGCAGAGCAAAAGATGTGATCTCCGGAGTTAACCATCAGGGGTAACGCAGTTCCACAGAAGGGAAAGTGGCTACTTTCTTTTCAGCCTAGAAAAATGCATAAAAAAACACCTATGTTACACAAATATTAGCAGAACACAAACTCAGGCATTCAAGGATTGGAAGCACTACAAATAAGATTGCCTGCTGAACCTTAAAGCGGTCTCTTCAAGGACTTGCCTTATGATTCAGCCTTTGCACCTTTAATCTTCTTTTAAATCTGCCTTTTCAGATAATATGAAGAGGACCATCCTTACGCTGTTTGGCTGCCCCTCTCCTGTATTCATATAACTCATATCAGAAGCCCCTGAGCAACCCCTGAGTCCTGGTACCTGGTCAGTTTGCTTATGTTTTGAGCAGTCCCTGGGTAAGAAAAAAACCAAAAGTTAAAAGCCGGATGGTTAAAAAAAGGCTACTTGACCCTTGGTCCTGATACTAAGAGGGTTGAATGTTTTATTCCATGTTTTGTTTGTAATGTAATGTTATATTAATGAGGTAATGTTGTTGTAGCACCAGTGTCCTAGCATATGTCAGCCGAGCTTGTAAGTAGATGTATCTTCTAGTAGACTACATGATACAGTAAAAAAAACACCCAAGCAGACAAGTGTTCAGGCATACAAGCTTTTCTTCAGGTCTGAAACAGCAACTTACTGAAATGCCCTCAAAAAAGGAACGGCTCCAGGTTACTCCCTGGAGTTATTCTTCATAAAGAGAATGTTTTCATTCACCATGTTGGGATTTTTTTTTGTAAAAGAGCCTCAAGTTGATGAATATTTTTTTTGCCCTTGAGAAGTCAAAAGATTTTCTCCAGTTTCTCTTGAAACCCTAAAAGAACCTCCCACACCTTTATATTTCAGAGCTTTATATTTCAGACCAGTTTTAGTGTAATCAGATATGGACTTAAACCAGCATAGCCAAATGCAAGAAAAATTCTCTGCTAGCACACTTATTTTAGTGTTTAAGTAGTGGGTTTCTGTCCAGCTTAATTTGATCAGGAAAAGGCTTTAGTCTACACCAAAATAAGCCACTCTGAAAGTAAAACCATTGACATGAGTGGTAGTGGTGAACTTGTATCAGTTGACTGATAAAGAAAGCAAAGTCGCTTCGCCCTGCTTGAAGACTAAATAATCCCTGTGTGAATCTAATGTCCTCTATCTCACTGGCCAACACCCCACCTGGGCTGCCAGCAGTGACACTGAGACAGCTGGCAGTCACCATGGCAAGTGGGTATTGTACGACAAGGCTTGCGAGGCCGCTGGGTGACACCTTATATTGTGAACCAGCAGATAGGAAAGTTTCTTGGTCCTGGCTGGGGACTTGGCTTCACGATACAATATTTACTTCTGCGTTGGCCCTTCCTGTAATGAAATGACTGGCTGACACTGGCTCTGTTTTTTATGAAGTTGTATTTTGAAAACTGGTGTTCAGAGTGCACCTCTGAGATGATGAGTGGTTTATGGCATCTTTGAGATGATGAGTGGTTTATGGCACCGTAGTGTCTGAGCAGTTGGAGACTGGCAGATCACTTCAAAGACCTAGAGCATCTATCTGCCTCCCCAAACCTCCAGGGTCTTTGGGGAGCTAGCTGGTCAAACTGGGGATATTTCCTTACCATTTAGTGTTATATGTGCTGTATACAGTAATTGTGTAAGATTTTAGAAGACATTAGGCAGGCAACGTGTAAAGGCACGTATGAAGGTGTGGTCACTGTCCAATAATCTTACAGTCCCAGAACAGCTGACGATTTATCATGGCTAGTGGAGAGCAGGCAGCTTTTCAAACCATGTCCTCCCTAGGCTCACATTTTTCTCCTCAAGACAGGCTTGCCTGTACAGATCCAATAACAAAAAGAAAGAGGAATTTGCTGCATCCTGGTGCAGGCTGTGAATGGTGGTACTTCCAAGGCAGTGAAGATGGCATCTTCGTTATGGGTAAGACAGGCAGTGGAAAAAGGGTCATGCTATATCAACACCAACCAGAAACTCATGTGCTGGGAGTGTTAGTTGAAACTCTGCCTCCTTTTTTTCTCTCAAATAAACTAGACCAGAGAGAGGGACAGCTGGGCTTGGTCAGCACCCAGTTGGCCTGAATGCCTCGTCAATATGTCTGTGGTTACTGCTGCCTTTCCATCTGTTCGTAGCATCTCCTCCCACACTGAAATTCTCATTAAACCCTAGCAGTGGTCATGGTACCGTATGTATACAGGTTACACAGTACCTTCATGTTGAGCTCACAGACTCAGTCTGTGATTAGCTGGGCTCAACGACACTGAAGAATTGGCTCTATGTTGGAGGTATTTGTAATATTGATGCCGAACCGCAGAGCTAATATATTGCTCCTTCCCTCTTCACTCACCTTCCCAGTATTTCTTCCTTGCGTTGTTCCAGCAGGATGTCCCTGGAGCCTTCCAGCTTGTCAAGCACAGCACACTGCTCTGTGCTCGAAAGCATATGGCCAACAAAACAAAGAGCTTGCAGCTGGAATTTGAATGTGGCACAAACTGAATTGCTTTCAAAATCGAGGTATGTGCAAGGAAGAAACAAATTGTAGAAATGCCAGGCACAAAAGGTCATGTAGTCCAATCACTGATTTCAAGCCAGGAGACATTTGTCTAAACTTCCCATGATGATGATTCAGCCATCTCCTGGTGTCCTGATGGTAAGAAAGTTCTCCTGATATTTAACATAAGCCTTATTATTACTATATGTTCACAGGGTACGGTCTCAGTGCAAATGGAGAATAACTGACCACTTTCCCATTTATAGCAACCTTTTACACAGCTGGCACCAATGCCTCCACTTCATCTCTGCTTTCCTATGAAAGCATTTTTTTTCTATAAATTCTTTTTTGAATTCATAATAAATAAAAGTCTTCTCATTACATCTGTATATTTCTTAAAATGTGGACTCCAATACAAGAAATATTGCTCTGATCAAAGTCTTACCAGTGCCATGTGAAGGCTAGTATTTACCACCCATGCTTTCCATATGATACTGGGAACATTTAGATTAATTTTGTTATCTATTATAGATGTTTTTCTATGGTACTGTTCCCTACCCAGGTATTCTGTACATAATCCTACTCCTTCCTTTCTGAAGTAGATAATATGGTTGTCCTTCTCAGGATTCTTCTTGTTCTTGTCCTTGTTCTTGTTCTTGTTCTTGTTCTTGTTCTTCAGGATTTTCTCCATTCCCCACGAACTTACAAAATGCTCAGTGATTTCTGAGGTTCTGTCACAGGAATGGTAATTTGAGTAATTCCAGCTCATCCAAATATTCCTTAAAAGATTATTTTCTTATTCTAGCCTGTTCTCTTGTTATTCATCTTAGAGATAGTTAGGCAATGGATCATAGTTCCTCTTTTTAGGAAAGATTAAGTCATGAGAAAAGACATTGCATCTTTCAGTCTTTTTTAGGCTGTCATTTTTGACAGTCTGTCCTTAATATTCATGTTAGTTCAATGGAATTGTAAATATTTTCTAAAATCCCTTTTTCATAACCTGAAAACAAAGGACAACAAGTCACCATCTTTTTTTTCATCAATAAGTTCTGATTTTGAAAACTTGTTGTAAGCCGGCTGTTACTCTGAAATATGACCAACAAAATGCCCCATGGGACCATTTCTGAAGGTGTGGTGGAACAAAAAGCACATTTTTCACGAACAGCTGGGGTAAAATACAGCAGCAGAGACGCTTTCCTTAGACTGCTGGTAGGCTCATACACTCACTTCTCTGGCGATTTGATTTGCCTTTGTGCTTGCAGTCGATGCATGAGTGCAGGACAAGGCGGGAGTAAGACTTTGGGCAGGATGCAGGATTGCTCATTGGATAAAACAGCAGACCAGGGAAGGGAGAGATATTCCAGCCTCCCAAATCAGCGGTACCCTGGCTGTAAGGTAGGAGGAAATCACTGCATAGATCCAAAAAAACAAGCTGCTGAAGTCTCGTAACAGATTAGTGGTGTAGACTTTGGCTCTCGAAGGGAGAGGGGGTATGTCTCAGCAGCATGTGGGTCAGGTAGATGTTGAAGAGGCTCAGGCTAGCATCATACCTTAGAAGGGATTGGTAATGGGAGGAAAAGGCTCTTCTTCATCACAAGGCAAAGGATGAAGACATGCTATTATTCCCAGGAGTTATTTTTCAAGGACAATTTGCCCTCAGGCAGTGTTGTTTTGTTAATAAGGATGTGGCCAAGCTAAGCAATTTTCTCTAAGTCATTGTATGCATTTCTTTCTCAAACCATGTCCATGGCAAATTACATATAATTGGGCTGTAAGGCTCTCTGTGTCCTGTTTAATCTGCTGTTTACTGATATGCTCTTTATCAACACTGACAATTTTTTTCTTGATGATTTTGTCACCTCTAACAGAATGTAAACAGTGATTATGTAAACCGCTTGCACTCCTATTCACCATGTTCAAACACTTTGATTTCTTATCTTTTTAAGGGTGAGGGCTGGATACAGAAATATGGTAGCATACACTGCAATTTAATAATTAGGGCTGGATGGAAGCATCATCCTGCATCAGGAATGGGCCACCCCTGCCATGCTGTGCTGAAGTTGGCACACAGGACTGTAACTTCAGATAGCGGTTGGGGCATATCGTCAGTCGATTCAGTCCCCTTCTTTAGAGAACAGGGCTGTGCCAGGTGTTTGTATGCCAGGGGATTCCTCAGATAAGCACAAGTAGTAGGTCTCAAGTAAAAATATGCCCTTATCCAACTCTATGTGTCAGTGTAACGATGCTATAGCTTTCACAGACCTGCATTCCCAAAGCATGAAAATTGTGTCTTTCCACAGCAGATTTCTTGCCCTGCAGCATGGAATCTAGTACATATTGGTAAGATACCGTATGCAGAAACTTTCATTTCTTTTTTTCCTTGGCAGGTGGAACTTTAAGGATTGGGGTTTATCATATTGTTTTAAGCAATATTATTCTTTCAGAAATCCTTGACCAATTTTGGCATTTGAGAAGAATGAGGCATCTCATCCTTTGTGGAAAGACAAGGCAAGTAGTTGTACCTGTCACAACCTTCCTCTCAAATTGCACTATTTGTAATTCTCAAGTAATCCAGTTTAACATAGTTTAGCTATTTGCCAGAAATTTTCACTGAAGATGAGATACTTTATAATTCTCAAATGGCATTGTTTAACACACCAGCTCTTCCAAATCTGCATTAACATTCTATTATGTATTGCATAAAGAGAAAAGCCTCATGAACTTGCTCTATCAGTATTGGATACTGGAACTGTACCATTTTTTATCTGTTATTTGCTTTTCCATTTTTAGTCCTGCTGTTATTCCAAAGAGGAGTGAAATTATTCTACTACTTCACAGAAATCTCTGCAATGTAAGGTTGAAAGTGACCTCAAGGGGTCATTTCATCTAATGATTTCCACACATTTTCAATGAGTGGATCATTGCCAAAGTTCAGAGTATTTCCCAGGCTACCATCTAGCGTTATTGGCACATATTTAATGGGGACTAACTGTATCACGATTCTGTAGGCTACTTATGGACCACTGAACCTCAGGCTCATGAACCAGCAGGTGTCCCAAGACCTCAGTATAGCTATCTTGAGACCAGGAGCATCAGTCATCTCCTTCTGCTGCAGATTCAGGTGTATACTGCTGGCACCCTCATATTTCACACAACCTATTCTTGGATCCCCCATTTTCAAGGTAGTTCTCATCCTTGAGCAGAGAAGGAGCTCTGAGAAGACAAACGGTGTTGGCAACAGCCTGCTCCCAACCACCGTCTTTCCCAAATGGCTCTGGTCCTTCTCTTGTTAGCGAAGCTAACATGCACCCACCATATGAGAGATATTTCTATGAAGCTGTGAGCTGGTCAGAGGCTGCCACCCCCAAAGAGGTCAGCCAGGTCACGCTGGCTTTTGGCTGGCAGCAGGCTGCACACGTTTTCCAAGTAATCTACAGATGGTCAGCAGAACAAGCAGCCCTGATTTAGTCTACCCCCATCCTTGAGACAAAATCGAGTAGATTTATACCACCCTTAGCTACTCTTAAAAACGTTCAGTGTAGTGGATGGTGGTAGTCTCTGTGGGAACCAATGCTCAATTGGCCTTTCAATTAAAAGGACAATGTCTAATCTAAATTACCTTCCTTCTCAGCAACCAAGATTGCTTGTCTTCCTGCTGGTTTTGGAGGAAGAGTATGTACTTAGTGTATGTGAGATTCACATCAACCTTGTCTTTTTTCTAGGAAAGACAGGTTCAATTCTTTTAGCCATTCCCTGGAAGTCCCATTTCTTATCATTCGTGTTGCTCACCTCTGAGCTGTGTGATTCATAGAGCTACATTCTTCTAAAAATATCCAGCCCAAAAATGGACACAGTTTTCCAGCTGAGGTCAGTAGTGCCAACCTCAGTAAAAGAACCGCTTTTTATATTTTATACCTGTTAATGCATCCCAGAAGGGCATTTGAATGTCTTGCAACAGCAGTATATTTTGCACTTTTAGTTGCAATCCATTGTCATCTCTGGATCCTCTTCAGAATAAAACCAAACAGATCAGGACAATGTTCTACAGAGCCCCATCTCTTGTATCATCGCATTTAAGAAACCCACTGAACGATAAACTCAAATAGTAGCTTGCAACCAGTTGTCCGTCCACCTCATAATTTTATCTGGGTCGTTTTCCTTCAGCTTGCTTATGAGAACATTGTGTGGGATTGTCAAAAGCTCTGTTATGGTCAATATAAATTCTGTTTGTGGTTATTCATGTTTTTGCAAGGTTTCTAACCATGTTAAGGAATTTTGTTAGAATGGTATCATGTGGTTTGCTCTTAACAAAACTGTATATTGTCTGCTTTGTTGGTTATTAAGTGACAGTTCAGTGAGAGCATCTCCAGGTACCAAAGTTAAACTCATCCATCATTGTATGTCCCATAGATTTCTTCCTAGACTTGCTCTTAAGATAGATTTTGTTTGCCTTTTTGCAGTCCTCTGGGACTCCCTGTCCACCTGCAACTTTCAGAAATTATCATTAACAGTTCAGAAGTTGCTCAGGATAAGTCCTAAAATACTCTTGGAGAAACGAATGAACTGACATGAATACAGCTAGCCTGTCTAGATAGTCCGTCCTCTGCTCCTGTGCTCTTGTTGAAATTAATTACATTAAATATCTGGTCAAAAATAACTGTGTTTAGTAAAGGAAAAAAAGGAACTTCATGGAAGGTCCGTCATGCATCTTGCTTTTAAAATGCTATGCATATTTGGGCAGACTTTTCAAAAAACCTCACCTACAATGCAATATATAAACCCCTATGGACCAAGCGCAGCACAGCATTTTCAAATTCCATCCTGAGCTCCATATGACAAATATATTAACTTCACCATTGTAAGAGCTGCTGGCTAGATTAAAATACAGAGGTGGAGTCACAGTCACCAAAGTCATTCCGTGAGAAGATCAGTCCTTTATAGATCACTATTTATTGTAAAGTCTGAATCATTTCTCTTTCTCAGAATCCTTTAAAGGATTAAGTGTTAAATGATGTATCATTTTAAGAGTTGGGTTTGCTAGTCCTTTCTCTCCTCATAATTCATTGCCTTCACCTCTACCTGTATTTATAGTGTGCATGAATGAAGTCAGCCCAGGCAGAACATAAGATAAAAATACTTTTGAAAGCTAGTTAATAACTGTACTTGGATGCATCCCGTAGCAACGATCATCCTTATTTTTTCAGATTCCTCTTGTTCTTCCAGATTTCTGTGACTGATGTCAAATTTATGCTTCTACATTTTTTTATGCAGAATTTTTTTTTTTAAACACAGCTCCTCCTTCTTAAGCCAGAGCGGTTTTCTGTGATAGATGCAAAACATCACCTGAAATCCTGGTTGTGCTTCTTTTACTCAAGCAGGCTCTCTGTACCGATGCAGATTGACCCGTTCACAATGTCAGGTCAGATGCTAAGAGTTGTTAGAATTTCTATATGAAATTTTCACTGTTTGGTAGCTTGGTGGTAGCTTTGCCACTGACTTTGACAGGGTCAGAGCATCAGCCATTGTTTGTCCAAAGCTTTCAGTAGAACATTCCTATTGTGTAATTCATACAACTACAGGGTAATTAAAGGTATTCGTGTTCGTTTGCACACTACTTCTTTGCAGGGAATGGATAATCATGCAGAATATACCAGGATGAAGGTCTCACAGTTCTGGTAGCACATAAAAAAGCTCCAGTCATGAAGAATTAATAATCTAATTTCAAACAGAGACAATAACTGACTATAGCACAGAGGTAGAAAACTAAAGGAAGCAAGAGAAGTGTTTAAGCTCTTACAGAAAAATAAGATGCTTCCTTCAATGCTAAATAGGTTGTGGGTTTTTTTTTGTGATAAACAGACCTTTTCTTTTTATACCTTCTAGATATCGCTGCTCTGGACAGCAATGCAATAAAACAAGCATTTTGATTATTAAAACATTTCTTCAACTGCTAATAGCTTTCTGGAAATAAAACTTGCTTGCCAGATTTCTTAACATTGCAAGTGGGAGAAAACAACAAAAAAAAAGAAGCAGATGCTAAAGTGATATAAAGAACATGTAAAATATTAAATAAGAACAAACAACATATAAAGATTTTCCAGACTCCTAGATTTCAAAAAATAAAGATTAGGTACAGTAAGTATAGGGGCAGTAATGTTACTTTTCTGACAGGAGCTGTTTGCAGAAGTTTGCATGGAATTAAATTACCTAAGCGGTTAGATTATAAGCAGCACCTGGCTCAAGGTCTAGCCAGAAACCTGGGAGACCCAGTCACTTTATCCGCGTCCCCTTGATGAGGAGCTCTTCCAGGGTCACAGAAAAATAAGTAATTCAAAGACAAACCCCAAAGCTTTGCAGGGCTTTGCCTGCTTCTCATCTCTTGTCTCCTTCAGTGAGCCCTGGCCAAAGGTGGGCTCTTCAGACACAGCTGCAGTGCCTGGTCCAGCTGTGCCACATCTGGCTTCGCCACTGGTGGTGACCCAGAGGTGATGCCCGGGTGCAGAGCACTCACACAGACACACAGCCCTGCTTAAGGGACACCTTCCCAAGGAGAAGCATTTTCCTTTGGAACTTCCCATCCTTGTTTGCTTGAGGGCTCATGATCAAACCTGTTCAAAACACAGTTGTGCTTAGTGCTCTTGTTTAATGCAGAGCATAAAGGAACAGTAGAATGTTATTAACCCTAAATTTAAAATTTATCTTCACCTTAGCTGGAGCAGTCCTACCAGTCTTACAAATAAAAGGCATATGGGTCCTGGGCAAGCCAAATTTCTTCTCCTCTAACTCCAGCAGAGGCTGGCAAAGAGCTCCATCCTCTGTACGACTTCTGTCCCCTGCAGCTCCTCATCGCTCCGCTCTTTGATCCAACAACCACAGACCCTCCGAGGTAACTGACAGGCTCCCTGCATCAGCTTGCACAGGGGTTCATCTTACATGGACTCATTAATCCAGCAACGCAGATTGAGTCCTACACCTGCACAAGGTTCATTGCAAGGCTGGGTCCAAAATAATCACAGCTCTACCGTGTGCCAGGCTCAGTTACCCATCCAAGCCTCACACCAGAACAAGGTCTAGGGGTGAGGTGAAACCAGGAGGAAGAAAATCAAATTAAACATCCAGAATAATAGAATTTTCTTACATTATATTCTCCATCAAATGGAATGTCTCTATCTTCCCCAAACCACTTTTGTCAAGTGCCCTGTCTGATTGGTGCTACAGGATTGTTTGGCATGAGCATGGTCTGAAAAAACAAACTTCACCCCCTGGAGAATTTTGCCGGGAATAATAGATCTGTGTGAGGGTCTAAATCAATAGAAGTCTTTCTGAATGCATTTCCAGGAAACCTGGACATATCACCAGTGACGTTGACTAAAATACAAGGTGCCAGCCACTGTTTGGAAAGCAATTTATAGTTAAGTAATTTAAATTTCATAGTGAAGAAGGCCGTATAGTGAGAACCTCATCCACTGCAGGAGGGGGCAGCTGGAGGCGTTCAGGGACTGCAAAATGCTTGCACAATTTTGGGATGAGGTTTGAGGTTTATTTTTTTTCAAGTATGATTTCTGGATCCCATTTGAATCCCAAAGGAAAACTCTCTTCTGCCTCCCCTGAATCTCAGCACATATTCAGCTTTTGCCTGTGTTTTTTTTTTTACTAAGGTTTATTTTTCTGTCAGAGGATTATTTTCCACTGTATTAAAAGCTTTCTCTTAGGCTATTGGGATAGGTGTTTATGGTCTGGATTCTGTCACTTCTTGTTTACATGTTTTCAAGTGCTTCTCCTCAAGCTTAAGGTTAACTGGAGGAGAATTCAATGTAGAGGCTATACCACCATACAGTCAGTTGAAAAGCACACCAGGGATTTTTCCCCTTTTACCATCCGCTATTAAGACTAGAGCTTATGGAAGGTCTGATTCTCTTAAGCCAAATTTTATGACCCAATGCCACCCCCAAACCTTTTCTTTTTTTCAGCTGCAGCACCAACCTGCAGACACTTAAACTGGGGAGGTGTCCCTGTGTGCCCACTCCAGTGTTCACCAGACTTGTTTTGCCCTGGCCTCTCCCTGACTGAGTAGCTCAGCAATTACCTTCAGCCCAAACCCACCTGGGATGGCTTAAGTCCACATTTGTCACCTTCCAGAAGCTTGTCACCTTCCAGAAGCTTGTCACCTTCCAGAAGCTTGTCACCTTCCAGAAGCTTGTCACCTTCCAGAAGCTTGTCACCTTCCAGAAGCTTGTCACCTTCCAGAAGCTTGTCACCTTCCAGAAGCTTGTCACCTTCCAGAAGCTTGTCACCTTCCAGAAGCATGTCCTCTCCTCTTTCTAGGGAAGTGATCATCCCCCTGTACTCGGCACTGGTGAGACCCCACCTCGAGTACTGTGTTCAGTTTTGGGCCCCTCACTACAAGAAGGACATTGAGGTGTTGGAGCGTGTCCAGAGAAGGGCAACGAAGCTGGTGAGAGTTCTAGAGGACAAGTCTTATGAGGAACAACTGAGGGAACTGGGGTTGTTTAGCCTGGAGAAGAGGAGGCTGAGGGGAGACCTTATCACTCTCTACAACTACTTGAAAGGAGGTTGTAGAGACGTGGGGGCTGACCTCTTCTCCCTAGTGACAAGTGATGGGATGAGAGGAAATGGGTTCAAGTTATGCCAGGTGAGGTTTAGACTGGATATTAGGAAAAATTTTTTCACTGAAAGGGTTATTAAACATTGGAATAGGCTGCCCAGGGAGGTGGTGGATTTGCCATCCCTGGAGGTGTTTAAAAAAAGGGTAGATGTGGTACTTAGGGACATGGTTTAGAAGTGGTTTTGTCAGGTTAGGTTAATGGTTGGACTTGATGATCTTAAAGGTCCCTTCCAACCTCAACACTTCTATGATTCTAGTATTCTATCCCATGAGGATATAAGTTAGTCACACCAGAAACAAGGAGAAGAAAGAAATTGTGATTTCTATACACTGACTGAAGCAACACCAGTGGATGGATGACAGCGAGGGCAGGAATTGCAGGGCCAGAGAGGGAGAAAAAAGGGACTCATGTCACCTGGTGCTCCCACCTTGGACAGCAGCAGGTATTGCTTGGAGGCCCCCCCCAGGCTGTGGAACTGCTGACCCTGAATGTCTCTCTTTCTAAGTCAGGCATTCACTAATTGCAAGGATATTAAATAAAATATGGGGTCTGCTTTCTCCAGCCATTTTAATCTTTTCTCTCAGTTTACAAACCAATAGTTCTAGTGCTTCTCTTGGGAGATGTCCCACATGCCCACAGCCTGCCTAGAAGGAGGCATCCTCTTGCACCAAGCCCCTTTGCATCCCTGCCCACCCCTCTCTGACCACAGCAGAGGAGGGCAGTGACCACACCACTGGCCACAGGGCCCACTGCTGGCACCAGGACCCCCATGGTCCACACAACTTGATGGCACCCACATACTCTGTGAGGAGGCTCCGTTAGGTCAGCCCCACAGCAAAACCCTATGATGATCTGAGGATTAAAAGTCTGGCTTTACCACCGCGCTGCTATGAGCTAGGTGTTGATGACTTTAAGTGTTAATTACACTTTCTTTTGTCCAGGTTTGGTTGAACCAAACTCGTTTGCTTCCAGGGACCTCGATCATTGCAGCTTTGAAAACCTTAGAAAGAAACTCCAAGTGTGAAAACCCATAGCAGCGGCAGAGAAAACAATTTGCAGGAAAACAGAGAGCAGCAGCAATAAGGGCATGGGAAAGGGAAGCAGCTCTCCGAGGCTCCCCCAGGGCATGGTGAGCTAGCAAAAATCAAAAAAGAAAGCAGCATGCAAGCCCAAATCCTGCCAGTGGCAAGTCAAACAAACAGTTGAAGCAAAAGGCAGCTCTTAGAAATGAAGATGCCGCTCACCCTCATCCCTTCTTCAGATGTATCCCCCATACAGAAAATGAGATGCCATGAAACATTAGCCAGTTCTGCTCTCATAAATATTTCTCCCTGACTTTTCCCTTGGCTCTGCCTGTTTCTTTTACCCTTGGTGGTCTCCCCCCAAGGCCTGCTGGGTGTGCAGGGCTGGGCTCCCTCGGCAGCCTGGTCGGGGATGGGGCTGTGAGCACTGGGGGGCTGCAGCTTCAGCTGGCTTCCCACATCCTTACACTCAGCTTATCTTTCCTTTCTTGGGACAGGAGAGGCAACTGGAGAGAGAGTATTACACATTTACTGTTCACAAGGACCTCCAAAGATCATCTAGTTCAAGCCCCCTTCTATGGGCAGGGACATCTTTCACTAGATTGGTTGCTCAAAGACCTGTTGAACCTGACCTTGAACACTTCTTATGATAGGCATCCACAGCTTCTCTGGACAACATGTTCCACTGTTTCACCACCCTTGTCATAAAAAACTTCTTCCTTATGTCCAATCTAAACCTACCCTCTTTTGGTTCAAAACCATTGCCCCTTGTTCTGTCACTATAGGCCTTGGTAAAAAAGTCTCTCTTATAAGCCTCCTTTGTATATTGAAAGGCTGCAATAAGGACTCCACGGAGCCTTCTCTTCTCCAGGCTGAACAACCCCAACTCTCTCAGCTTGACCTCATAGGAGAGGTGCTTCAGCCCTCAGGATCATCTTCGTGGCCTTCCTCTGGACCCACTCCAACAGGTCCATGTCTTTCCGGTGCTGAGGGCACCAGAGCTAGATGCAGTACTCCAGGTGGGGTCTCATAAGAGTGGAGTAGAGGGTTAGAATCCCCTCCCTCGACCTGCTGGCCGTGCTTCTTTTGATGCAGCCTACGATGTGGTTGGCATTCTGGGCTATGAGTGCGCACTGCCAGCGTACGTTCAGCTTTTCATCCACCAACACCCCTAAGTCCTTCTCGGCAGGGCTGCTCTCAATCTCTTCATCCCCCAGCCTGTATTGATACCAGAGGTTGTCCCGACCCAAGTGCAGGACCTTGAATTTCATGAGGTTCACAGGGGCCCACTCCTTAAGCTGTCCAGTTCCCTCTGGATGGCATCCCGTCGCTCCAGCAAATCAACTGCATCACTCAAGTTGGTGTCAACTGCAAACTTGCTGAGGGTCCACTTGATCCCTCTGTCTGTGTGTTGAAGTTACCATTTTCATGTTGAGTGAAGAGTTACATTCATACAGAAACGTATATGTGTTTCACACAAATAGGATCCCTCTTCCAAAGCGTTTACCTTCTAAAAGTACAGAACAGTACAGCAAACAAACACAGAGGCAGTAGGTTTCTGTATCTAGAAAGATCATAGCAAGTTAGGACCCCCTACTCTTCTGTCAAAACAGAGGCACTGCTAGCAACTTTGAACAAGGTTTTAAAAGGGCTTTGAAGGTCACTGGGAACTGTGTACCCAGCCCCAACTGTGTCTTTGCAAACTTCTGTCAGTGCTTAACATTTGTGTTTAATGCAATTTCAAGATGACTTTTAATTTGGCACGGTAACTATCTAATTTAAAAAACCTTGCATAACATAAAAGAATGAAAAAAAAGAAAAAAGAAAGCCTGTGAAATTTTGCACTGGTATCCTTACCTTGAGTCTCTCTAGTTGGAGAATGACAGCGAAGGATTACAAGCTCCTGATAAGAATGCATGTTTGAGTGTGTGCTTATAATATACCCATGGAGGAACACAAGGAAATGACATCTATTTTAGCAACCCTTGCACTTTTCAAATTAGATGCAGAAAAGTTATTCTAATTATTTAAAGGTCTCTGAGTCTCAGCAAATTGTATTGACAGAGCTTTCACTTTCAATAAAAAACAAACCTGAAATGTTTTTGTAAACGTGGTTTTCATCAAGGTTTTCTGTTGCTGTTATTGCCGTTTTTACTGGGCAAAAATTACACAGGCAGCCACACTTATGCACATCCCCATCCCTGGTCCCCTCCTTCCCCACCACAAAGTTCCTGATTTCTCTGCTCTTTTTACATCCCCATCTCCCGACACACCACGAACCGACTGCACACGGAGCCAGAGGCAGCGGGTTTGCTTCTAAGGAAAGGCAGAGGCAGGAGGAGAGAAGGGGGAAAAGGAATTTAAGGAGGGGATTTGGGAGTGCGAAGCATGAAGCTGGAAGGAGAGGCAGTATGAAGAGAGCCGAGTACTGGCGAAGCAAGAGTGAGATGAGTCAGGATGACTGAAGCAGAGAGAAGCGAAGATTTTGCTACAGATTGTCCTGTCATGAAATTGAAATATGGGGCTTTAAATTGCAAGGCAGGTGAGGCAGAATGAGATAAAAGGAAGCCAAGGGAGTAGCAGTGAGCAATAAGCCGTGTTTGTGATGCACATGCACAGTAAGTGCATAAACCAATTAATGAAAATATTGCATTAGCATCTGCAGCGGGATCGTCCCTCCTCTGCGCCCACACGGAGCTCTCCTGGACGCGGCTGCCTCTTTTCAGTAGGGACCCGCTCGTGCCCATCCAAATTTTCCAGTGGAAGAAGTGGTGCTGCTCTGGTTTTAATGAGTTCCCTAATAAAGGGATGATGACTGGCAGTGTAATTTCCCTTCTACACTTCGTGCTTTCATGACCGGAGTTTATTATTAACCTCACTACTACATTTTCTGTTATTTTACTCTGGTGGTTTAATTGTATTTCCACCTCAGTCATGTGCATTCGCTTTCTAATAGTCTCCTTTCCCAGATTGCTTTCATGTGAGCAGCAGGGCTTTGCTGTTAAGTACTCCGCAATGTTTTTAGCATGCATTTCTTTCTGGTTTAATCTCTCTCTTTTTTCCTCTCTGTCCATGTATTAGTCATCCTTAATGGGGTACAGCACCTTGTGCTCTCTGACATGGAAAACAGGGACAATGTAAGCAAACATCAAGGACAAAGCACAAAAATAATGGAGGCAGTCTCTGTAAAAGGGGAATTAATGACTCAGGCAAGTAGATGCCACATGTAAGTAATTTTAAGGAAAGAAAGCATCAGCCATGCTGAGAAATGCAAATGTATTTATCGCCTTTCAGCCCCCCTATTTAGCTGTTACTAACGACGTATTGAAAAGGAACAAAGGAAATTTCTGAATGTAGAAGCAGGGATGTCTTAGCAAGGTGGTCCGGGGCAATGGAAATTTAGGGCACAAGCAGCAGGCCTGATTCTTATTTTATTAATGCTGACATAAATCAGGCGTGTGTATCCACTGAAGGAGTGAATGAAGTTATGCGAAGGTAGGATCGGAGAGAAGTCAGTCAGATCTCCCATCTCCACTCTAACACGGAGCAGCAGCCCCCTTGGGAACTGCACCTCTGCCCTCACTAAATAAAAGAAGGTGGAAATAAATCTTTGTACTCCACTATAAAATACTAGGACGCGTGCACAGCCGACCTGGGGTACGTGAGAGCTAGTCAGTGTGTGCTTCTAATAGGGCAAAAGAAGAAAATGCGTGGTAACCCTAATGGTATGGTCAGTGGTTTAGTATTAAGTCAATAAAAATAATTGAGAGTCAACTCTTTATTTACAGTCTGGCCCCTTTCCAACACTGGCATTTTAGGGGAGCCATACATTGGATACAAACGAAGTGTAATTTGTTGTAGTTAGTTAAAGGTCGCTAATGTGAATGAGAATCGGGACCTTTGATTTTACGTCGCAGTGCACATTTCCATTGGATGTGTCACACGCAAACGCTGTTTGTCTGTAAGAAGTAAGGGCGGTCACGTTAATTTGCTGAAAAACTGTAAGCAGTGCAGAAAACCTCATGAAGCCGAGGCAAGGCTCGGCTCGGCGGGATTGCCTCGTAGCAAAGGACAAGCCTTCCTGCTGGTGGGGTTAGGAGACAGACCCTGAGCTGCCTTGATTAAAGTTACAAATATCTTCATGAGAAGAAAAATCTGGGTGCTAAAGAGCTCTTTAAACTACCAGGGAAAGGTATGATAAGAACCACAGGCAGGTGGATAAAACGGAACAAAATCAAATGGGAAGTGAAGCATGTCTGAAATGGCAAAGCCAAATAATCTGTTGCTACAGCAGAAGTGGGTGGTGAACTCTCCGTTTCTGGTTATCCGTGCTGGATATGCTGCAAGAAGACTTACTTCAGCAAAGCACATATAAAGGGTTCAGGAGAGGAGACCCTGAGTAAATTTAAGGGCTTGTATTAAATAAAGATTTGATTAGATGCTTTAACAACCTTGGCTTTAACCCCCGTGAACCATTTGCTCTGGCTGTCCGTCATGGCAGTGCTCTTGGCCGGATGCCCTGAGCGGGGCCGGCGGGTGAAGGCAAGATGTGGGCAGAGGCCGTCCGGGAGAAGAGCGGTCGTGCGCGCAGCCTTCAGCCCACGCGTGTGTGGCTGTGTTAGCAGGGGCAGGCTTTTCCAAAAGCAGTGCTGATGAAATCCTGCCGCAGAATGAGGGAGCTCCTTTGGGTTACCTGTCTGAAGACCTCTTCAGCATTTCGGCACAGGAGCTGTGGTTTCACAGAGCTGGGGGATGCCGGAGCACTTTGCCAGCATACTCCCAGGACTCGTGACACTCCTGTGACGAAAGAGAAATATCAGTCCTCACTTCACAGATGGTGCAGTGAGGCACCAGAGCCCATATCGTCTGATCTGAGATTTTGCAGCATTATCCACCACACCATCCTCTGTCCTCGACTTCCCCGAGACGCCTGACCAGGAGATGTCCTGCTGCTGTTATGAGAAGCCCCTTCCTCACCCCTACAGCGAGATGAAGCAGATGGGGACATAAATAAAATGATCCAAAATAAAAGCTTGCCTGCAGGTAAACTGTGGAGCCTATGAAGATGTGAACCACATGTATCAAAATAATTTTCTTAGAGCAGAAAATTAATTGGCACTAACTGACGACACAGCTGCCCCTGCTGCTCAGCAGGGACGTCAGGAAGGGTTTAACTAGAATCATAGAATAATTTGGGTTGGAAGAGACTGTTAAAGGTCATCTAGACCAACCCCCCTGCAATGAGCCCGGACATCTTCAACTAGATCAGGTTGCTCAGAGCACCATCCAACCTGACCTTTAATGTTTCCAGGGATAGGGCATCTATCACCTCTCTGAGCAAACTGTTCCGGTGTTTAACCACCCTCATTGCAAAAAATTTCTTCCTGCTGTCTAGTTTTCTAGTCTAGAAATCTTCCTTCTTTTAGTTTAAAGCCATTACCCCTTGTCCTATCGCAACAGGCCCTGCTAAAAAGTCTGTCCCCATCATTCTTCTAAGCCCCCTTTAAGCACTGGAAGGCCCCAACAAGGTTTCCCCGGAGCCTTCTCTTCCCCAGGCTGAACACGCCCAGTGTCCCTACGGGGCCCTGTGCCAGCTTGGCGCTCCCTTCCCGCGTCCCCAGCCCGGCCCTGCGGCAGGAGCGGGGCCGGAGGGAGGGCGTGTGTGTGTGTGGGGGGGTGTCCCTTCCTCCCACGGGCGCCCACATCCCCTCCGGGTGGGTCCCCTCCTCCCGCGGACGCCCACGGCCCCGCCGGGGGGCGCAGCGCTGCGCGGGGCGGTGCAAAGGGCGGGCTGCAGCGCCACCTGGCGGCCAGCGGGGGCCACCGCCCACTCGCCCGNAAAAAAAAGTTAAAAAGGGGAGTTTTGGGGCCCGGCACATTAAATGGACCTGCGACCGTGCGCGACCTCCTGCGCTGCCTGCTGCGGCGGGGCCAGCGCTGCGCTTTTGGTCGATGGAAAATCAGTTATTAATCAGCAAAGAACTATTGATTTTCCATCTGCCATTTCCATAGAGCAGTAAGTCAGCGGCCGCGGCTGGCAAGCGGCGAGCTGCAAAGCGCCACCAGGAACATCTGTCCCAACAGAGCAAGTCGATCCGTGGCAGGAGATGAGGGATATTCTGGGGTCACTGCTCAAATCAAGCAGCTCCCGATTTGCAGGACATGTGGGGGGTACATTTCGTGTTTATAATTAACAAATTAGGGCAAACTCACTGTTGCATTGGGAAGCAGAATGGAAGCCGTGGCATATTATTCAGTGCCACATAAAACCATATTTTTGATGGATGTAGGCTGTTTTCCAGTCAGTTCATAGTGGACCTGAGGAATACATCATTTTTCCTCTGTCAGAATTCAGTCAGCAAAGCAACCTTCTCTTTTCTTTCTTTTTTAATGCAGTGGAAATATTTATAAGGTATTCAGTGAGATAAAGTCCTCTGATCGTTTTCCTTCTATGTATGGATCATTTGTGATGGATCACCCAGGCAGATGTGCACTGATCTGGACCATACGGATTTGCTTATTTAGTTTAACTAGGTCTATAATGGAGATTTTTATCACCAACTGCTGGGATTTGGGTTCTTTTTGTGAAACTTGCCCAGAAATGGAACATTCTGAGACCTGAAATTCTTTTGTAGTCTTCGTTCTAAAATCCTTGAGTAATATACTCAAGCACGTCATTGAAATATATCCACAACGCAGAGCTTCTGCTGACATTTACCCAGGAGTGCGTCAGCATCAGTGGTGGATAATGCTGCATAATAGGAACAACCCAGTGTTCTTTCATACTTTTTAGTATGAAAATTATAATTTCATGATCTAGAAGATGCCCTGATTTGGATCTGAATTTTAACTGTCCAGCAGTCAGCAGAGAGCGAAGGTTGGCTTCGGTCTATTTTAGGTACCTTTTCAATATGCACATAGTCGGTGTTACTCTGCATTTCACTGCTTTTCTCTAACTGATCAAATTGTGGTTGTTTCTTCAGTCATGGTCCAGCAACACAATGACAGTAGCAAAGACACAAGCTCTCAGAGCTGTTGTTAAGAATCACAAGTTCATTCACTCACCACTAAAACTTTTATCTGAAATAATCCAACATCACACAACCATTATAGGCAACTGGAAAGAGGGACCAAAATGTCTCTTCGAAACTAGAGCTATGAAAGTATTACCCTGGACCTCAATGCAAAGAGCGTGGTGCATAGCTCTTTTCTGGTGATCAGCATCAGGAGAACATTGGAAGGTAGGTTAGGTGCTAAAATTGCTCGTGGAAGATAATGTCCCCAGTGTCACAACTACTACTGCCACTGTGGAGAACGCAGTCCTGGCTTCATACAGCATCATGGGCTCATGCAGCCCTACTGCAAGGAAAAACTGGTCAGCTCACATGGTTTAAATCAAATTGAGATTAAAGCAATTTATTGAATAATTAGCACTGCGTATTTAACCTGCAATCAATGAACTCCATGTCCAGGAGTGAAATCAGTAACACATCAGATAAACCACAGTACTAGACACTTGCAAAATGTTAATAAATGCCTGCAGGTTTCTAATCACACTTTTATAGCCCCAACATTTAAGCACCCCACCTCCGAGGCAGTGTGTGTTACACACCCCGTGCCCTCTGTGTGGGTGCAGGTGCCCCATGCGCAGACCCTCCTGTGGAGATGTGGGTGCTCCCACGGTGCATGCACCCATGCCACTACCGGCACCCAGCTAAGGCACCGCCGTGGGCAGGTGCCCCACATGTCTCCACATGTGTGTGTGTCCCCCAATACCACCCCTGTGCTGTGGGTCCCTGGCTAGTTGCTGGTTGCCAGCTGCCCCGGCACCCCCCCACATCCCCGGGGAGCTGCTAGGGATGCTCCAAGGCATCCCCCTTCCTCCCTGGTCTCTTTGTAATTCCCTGGTTATTGTTTAATCAGGCTGGTCATCTTCCTCGTTAGCGTTACTGGCTTTGATCAATCAGCCTCTCAGGCAGTTTGGGGTGTCCCATAAAGCTGCTTAGCTGAGGGGGCTGTGGGGGACCCCAGTTGGGGATGTGTTCCTGTGTTTCCATTGCTGCCTGTCCTGGTGCAAGCTGGGTGAGCTCGCAGCCGGCACTGCCCTTGTTTCTGAGCGCTGAAGGTTCGTTAGGTGATAATCCTCGTTTCCCCAGCATGCTGCCTCGCCAGGGAAGGCCCCTCGCCACTGGCAGGGGCAGCCGAGCAGGAGCTCTGCCTGTCCACTCCTGGTCTGGTCCAGCGTCATCCCAGGTGACTTCCCCAGAGCGAGACCTTTAGAGATGTGAACCCTTTGCTTTGCTCTGTTAGAAGAGTTTGCAAAACAGCTGCAAATGTCTGAGTTTGCTGGTTATATAGCCCTGGGCCTGTGGGGCTATGCAAGTTTAACATCCTCTCTGAATGCAGCTTCTGAGAAAACTGGGGGGGTTGTTACAATGCTTTCTCTCTCTCCCCTATACTGATAGTTTTCCTGTCTAGATCATAGTATTTTATATTTCTAGTTATGCTTATTTGTTTTCAACTTAATATTTCTGNCCTTAACCATGTTTTCAAGGCAGCATTCTCCTTTTATGTGACTCCTTCCTTTTCCATGCAGTTCCCCTGAAATGCTTTCTTCCCCTGCTCCTTTCCCATCTGTGTCGGCCCCTCTCCAGCTTGATGTTACTTAATCTTTTGTTTTACTCCTTTCTTAGAGGTTTCAGCCCTTTGGTCTCAGTCACTGTCCAAAAGCAACTGAGGCTGTTCCCAGCAGCACTTTGTGCAGTCACCCTCCAGATGCCACCGAGCGAGCACCCTTGGGGCTACACTGGAGCTGATCTCAGCATCTCCTGTTAGCGTATAATCGTGCGTGATAGCCTCTCGCTGCGTTGTGACTCTCAGTTTGCAGCTGTTTGCGTTTGACCAGAATACAGAAAAAGAAACAGCAATTTGGGGGCACATTTTTCTCCTTTTTTTTTTTTTTCCCCTGAAGAATTTTAAGTGCTCCAAATTTAGACAGCTGTGGTGCTTCTCTCTGGGGACACTGCGGCAAAGCTGGAACCACAGCACAAGAGGGAAATATAGAGAAAAATAAACAACAATAGTGACATTTTCAGATGTGAGAAGGTCCTTATGGTTGTAGGGTTTTAGTGTTCCCCAGCTCAAACAGTGCTGAGTTGTCCTTTAGAGAGGGGAAAAAAAAGACGAAGTAAGAATGGAAAACAACCTCTTTTGAGTCCTTTCTTATATTTCCCGTGCACTCACATCTCCCACTTCATAGACCGAACCAGGAGGAACTGAGCCTCGTGTCAACTTCTCCCCCCTTTGAAAGATGCAAAATGCAAAGTCCAAATAAATCAACAAAAGTTTAGATGAGAGTCGTATTTGCAAAGCTACAATGCAACTTCTTTACCTTGCTCCCTGCAGCCTTCCCGCTCTTATGTTTATGCACTATGTGAAGCTTTTTAAAGCTGACATTTGGGATTTATCCCTGGAGGATAATCTTTGAAGCATCATATCACTTCTTAGTACTTAAGGTTTTTTTAACATCCTGCATTTATAATTCTAAGACACAAATAATACTATCAATATTAATGCATCGAAGACATTTTCTTCTTTACCTGAGGATATGTTACTACCCACAGAGATAAGTAACATTTCATAAATATATACACAAAAATCTTAACTTTTGTTATCATGACATGTCTTCAGTGCTGTAATTGTAATAACACTTCAGAGCATACCATTGTTACTAGCTGTAAAGGAGCCAGAAGTTACCTCTCAGGAACCACTGACTCCATTGAGCTAACATCTCTACCAATATATACCAGAAAATACTGAATAAATATATGAATATATAAATATACATATATGTGGTTACTCATTCAAGTGAAAATAATTTCCTGTTGTAAAAACCTTTTAATAGGCTTTCTATGAATTTCTACATAGAAAAGCATTAGTTCATTTAAGAAGAAAGAGTTAAATAGTTGTGCAAGTGTGTGCTTAGGCTCCTACTGGCATAAAGATTTGTAGACCCTCCTTCTGCATTTAAAAGGTGACATTATCTCCTGTGCCTGCAGAAGAATATTGTCTTTGTTTTGTGTCTAGTCACCCCATGAAAGAGGTGAATCACAACCCCTTATCTGTCAGAATTCCTTGGGCTGAAACAGGTTTACTGAAATCAGTTTTGAATAAAGGTAAAAAAATGGTGTTTAAATCCATTAATGGATTACTCATATGAAGGAAATGGGCTTCATTTAATTATTTTCTATTGTAAATAGTGGTTCTTGTTCTGTGCTCATTCTTGGATATAAACCTGGTGTATCTTCACCAATCCTGCTGAAATAGTCCCTGGTTTACAATAAATTATAATAAATAAAATTGCTAACAGAATTAGGTCAATCATGTTCACCACAGAAGAAGAATGTTAGACACAATCAATGGTGAAGGACGGTTCTTAGTTGTTCCTGTGCAAATGGGTGTCTTACCTCTTTCTGTCCAAAAAAGGTGGTCTGAAAGAAGAGCTTCCAGTTTCAGGACAAACACTATGAGCAACACTGGATGGAAGTGCACAGCATTTACCCCTTATAGCCACAAGTTTATGGACTCAGTGTGCCTCAAATACGACAGGGATGTTGTATTATTATCCACATAGATAGAGAATTGGGTAAGTTACCCTATTTATTTCTTGCTCTTTATGTTGAGGAAGACTCTAATGTCTCTTGCAGCAGAGGGCTTCTTTATCTCTCCATTTTTTTTGTGTAATGTTTGCTGTGGAGCCCTCAATATTTTCTTCAATGTAACTGTTAAATAATAAGTATAATTGTTATTAATTATCTAATTCTCTTTTAGACATAAACCAGAAATTAATAAACAAGAGTACTTGCCAGAGACATTTTACATTTTGACCGTGAAATAGATAGAAATAATTGATGTACTGATTATTTATTTATATATTTCAAATAGGAAGCAGCAAAACTAAAGAGAGCACATTTAAAAGCTTTATTAAAGGCCCTAGGCAAAGGATTTCTTCCTGCAATTTATTTTAATATGCCAACTGATTTATGGATAATAAAGCTGCATGAGGTGTTTGCAATAGAATTGGGGTCACTTGAAGTTGGTCTTGGTGTCATGAGAAAATGAAGCACCCTTCACCCAAACATCACAAGCTACAGTGGTCTCATCACTAAATCCTCTGCACTGTGCTGCTGAGCTTCTGATTTTCCTATGTGTACAAGTCCAGAAAGGATTTTTTGCATCTTCTGGTCCCCCAGCGCACTGGGTCACAAATCCTGTTTGAGACTGCCTTGGCCTCACTTTGTGGCTTTTGCTGGTTCCAATATTCAGAAACCACCTCCTGATTTCAATCTCATTTCTTTTCCTGGCTGGTTTATGCCATTTTTCTGTTGTGCCATTATTGTTTTTTATCTGAAATAGCTTTTCCCTTCCTAGAGTTTACCTCGCTGATGTAGGGGAGCCTCATTGTTCCGAGAGTCCTGCTCTGCTGAGCAAACCACACCGTCCTCGTCCTCTCTACTAAATGCAGCAAATAGCTCTGCTCATCCTAAAACTTCTCTTCTATGTCTACTCCAGTTAAAATTCAACTTCCTTGTACATAAGCGACTAGAACTGTATCAGACCCCAATGACAGTCTGTGTTTTGTAAGAATCACCACAAGGTTTCTCTTGCCTTTTTCATGGCTGCAAGGGTTGGAGACACCTTCAAAGACACACAAATGCTTGTGTATATGTACAAGCGTGTATATTTACGTACGTACACATGCACACACACATATCCACACATTATTTTTAGTGTTTGTTGCCAGCTGAGGAACTCCTAGATGACAGGGCACATTTTTATTATTATTGCTGAAGTGCATGGCCTTGTGTGTTATGGTACTCCTTTGGGATTGCTCCTGTCCTCAGGACCATCTGTCCCGGTGTGACAGCCAGTTTCCCCCATACTGAGGATCGTGTACTTAGCAAATTTTGTTACTGCTCGCCCACTTTTTGCACTATTAGTATTGATAATGCTAAACCAGACCCAATCCTTGAAAAACTGTTCTCATTATCTTCTTCCAGCATTGTACCATCACTTCCAGCCTCGTACCATCACTTCCAGCCTCATAGCATCCTTTTCAGCCCATCCTGTCAAGATTTTCACTTCAAGCGTCCCTACTCACACTACTTGGCTTGTACTCATTCTTCTCAAAACAAAATAATTTCCTGTGTGGCTGTATAGCAGATGTTTCACAGATGTCTAGATAAATGAGGTTTTGGTCTTAGTAATGCATAATAAGAATAGTTAAAAATATCAATTATGGTTTCCAAGAAAGATGCTAGGCTCATCTGACAGGAATGTTGCATTAATCTTCCATCCATCTTCACATGTTTAATTAGTTTTTCTTCAAAAATTACCTCAAGGCTGCATACGTGAATCAAGTCAGTCTCATATGCTCTGAAGTGCACATCCTAGTCTTCTTCTTTTTTCCTTAAGTTTGTTTAACATCTCCACTCTCAGACTTGTGACCATATGAGCCCAGTCTAGCATGGACTGACTCTCCAGTTCTGGCTATGCCGCTGATATTGAGGTGACAGCTACTTCCGTAGCTGTGTTTGAGTTTGAGTCACTGTATGCAAGAGCATATCCCTAATGTGACTGTTGCCCATTAAAGAACAAACAACTCTCTTGGTGTGGTCAAAGACTTATGTATGCTTCAGAAGAAGCTGGAAAAAGTTCTGGTGAAGATAAGTGTTTCTGCAGGCAGGCAGGCAGGCAGAGGTAAAGGAAGGTGGGATGGACCAACCACAGTAGTTCTGTCATTTCTGTCATGAAGTTTGTCATGTTAAACCTGGACTGAAAATACCTCTTTCCCATGGTTTCCATCCTGAAGTGGTTGCCAACTTTATAGCCCTTTTATAGTCGTGCCTATGGTTGGGGCAGTTGGATGTAATCAATGCTCTGGCTCTGTCCATCATCCCTCTGCTTCCCAGACATATAGTCTGTGCATACCGCCTGGGAGAAGGATGTGGGTTGGCATGATGGTGCAGTTGACTTGACTACCATTGATGCAGTAGCAAACATTGTTGCTGAAGCAGTAGAAGTAAGTCCTTAGACACAGACCAGGACAGCATGGCTGCTGAGACTCTTCTTGGAAGGTCAGGGAAATGCATCTTTGCCCTGTGTCCCTGTTGGACCTGGACTGAAAATCAAGGTGTTTGTTTGTGATGGGGACAGCAGCAGCTAGAAGTGGAGGTGGGATGTGGGGTCTTGGTGCCTACCAGGTGGGGAGGATCACTGCATCCATGGCTAGTTGTGCAGAGCCTCTTGGGGAAAACCTCCCCAATGGTGTCCCAAAAAGGGGAAAAAAATGGACTGAGGAACTTAAAAAACACACACAGCTGCTTCAAAAATCTTATACCTTACTTCCAGCATGTTCCTGCAGTGCCCGTCACAGCAATAGGTCTGCTTGAACTCTCTCTCATTTCCCCGTTGCAGTGTAATGAAGGCTTGCTCCCCCAGTTAGCTCGTTTTTAATCCCTTTTTTGAGTTGGGCATGCCTTTTCATTTTTTTGTAATGCTTAATAATCATGTATGTTCAGTCCCCTAGGTGGTATGTTAATTCTTTTCTTTCATCTACTTAATTAGAAGATTTTGTTCTGCATAAAATATACGAGGCAGCTGGGGCAGGGTCTTATGAACTGGTGAGCATCCAATAACTATATTAAGCAGTTTCTTAAGGCTTTGAAATTGTCTTCAGATGGTAGCTGTTGACAAACCCTGAAGTGAAGCACTACTTGAATATTCACATTAAAACCGCCATTGCAGTTAAGTTAGCGATGCATGATTAATTGGCTTAAAAGCAATGGATTCATACGGAGTAAAATGCCTCTATGAAAATCAATAGCATGACTACAATTAGCAAGAGCATTACTTTGAAGGTATTAAGGGCCACAAATCAAATTTGTCAGCTGAAGAGTAACAGTGGCTGTATATACAAACAAACAGCAGTTGTGTCTGTAACACAGCATGAGGGGCTTATGGGTCTTTCTCTTCTCTTAACAGTTGCAGTGATGGGCTGCCATGGTAGCTACTCATGGCAAATAACAGAGTCAAAGCTGCTACTTTGGTTCCACACCTGAGGTTTGGCCAGGACCTCTTGGTCCTGGGCACACGCGGGTGTGCAGGACTCGACACTGTCACCCAAGACTGGCTCCCCTCTCTTTGCCACCTGTGTTCATCCCCATTCCAGCTGGTGCTGGCAGCCCATGCCAGCCCCACAACTGACAGATGGGCAACCCCAGAGTTTCACAGGGATCTTAATCCTCTACCTTGAAAATCGAAAGGCTTTTTTTGATTGTACAAGTGTTATAAATACTGCTCCTCTCTTGTTGCATCCCCACAAAATTCCCTTTTATGCTATCGCGGAGAAGCCTCTTCAGGCTTGAATCCACAGGCAAATGAAATACTGTATTGTGGTCATGTTCACAGTGGTACACAGGGAAATGGTACAGATTTCAGAGTCTTCCTAGGGTATGAGCCCTGAACAAAAAAAAATGTACCACTTGGGCACATTTTTATGTCTTTCACTCACACAAATATGCTGAGTGGTTGATTCTGTGTACCACTGCAAAATTAGAAAGCTGTCTGTCTGTCTGCTGGGGCATTATTCCTCTTGGCTTGAAGCTGACCTAAACCATGGTAAGAATTTTAATTTGGAAATGAAGGGAGAAGGATGGAAGAGACTTCTTTAACCTCCATGTCTAGAGATCTAATATAAAAAAAAAAAAGGAAAAAATCAAATAAACAACAATATGACAATCTGTAATGGAAGTGCAGAAGATGAGAGCATGGGCAGTACAGAGGAGGAAAGTGCTAATACTGATGAGAACAGGGAGAATAAACAACAGCTGTATTGACCTAAATATAAATTAGCCTCAGATATAAAGCAATCCTCACTCTTCAAAAAACACAGTAAAGTATCTACACTCTTCTTAAAAAATTAGGAACTATTTAATTAAGTAAATTATCAACTAACACAGAAAAACAGAGTGTACTGTAGAAATATTAAGTTGGGACAGAGTTTTGTGTACGATCCTTAAAGCTAATTGTAAAAGGATGCTTTTGAAATTTGCTGGTGACATGAAGATGGGAGGCATTGTCAATATGGCAGAAGACGAAGATATCAGGTAGAGAAAACCTACTTTCCTGAATAGGCAGACAATGCAATAAACTTAAGCGGAATAAAGGGCAAGACCATTTAAAGACTAATGTGGAGAATTTGCACTAAAACCTGGGAACTTCTCATCTGGAAATGGAAATAGGGAGAAAGCACTGGGTCACTGAGCCAGTCAGGATGAATGTTGTCATCAGTGTGATCCAACCATGAAAGGCAAATCCAGGCTGAGGATATCCCTGATGACATGTTTCCAGTGGAGTGAAAGTAGCATTCAGACGGTTTTGTAGAAGACAGTGCTGAGACCTCATCTGGAGTATTGTGCATGGTGGTGGCACATCTGTGCATGAAAGATGGAGGAGCTGCAGAGCACAGCCTGTGGGAAGGATGTGGGAGGGAAAGGCAGGAGCTTGGCTCACTTAGTCTTTCTGAAGCTGAATGTAATTGTTCCCTGCAAACACATCCTGACACTAAGTTCTGGAGAACCAGAAGAAAAACTATTTAAGCCAAAGAATATAACTCTTATAGAAACAACTGGGAATACATTCAGGTGGGATTTTATAAAATATTTTTTCATTATCAGCATACTGAGCATCTGGAATAAGATAGTGGTGGTGTAAAACCTGGTCATCATTAAAACGAAGTTTGGTCAGTTCATGAAATACTATGACCAGCGTATTTGGCAAGTGACTGGTATTAAAGGCTCAGAAGCTCCTTTCTAGTTTTATGTTCCTCTGACTGGTACTGCTTAAAGCTGGGAATAGATAAAGAGTCTCATATCCCAGAAAAGCCCATGCTGCTGGTCTGTAACACCAGTTCCAGGCTGTTATAATTGCTCAAAACTTGGCCATCCTGGTCTTCTTTCATTAGGACTATGCTTGCTGTGGGAATTGGAGGAGAAGTGAAATTGACTTCATCTCATTTATTCACAGTCCAGCTGCTGTTTATCCCTCTGAGACAAGTGCCCATCACCCCTGCTACTGTGCCACATCAGTCTGGCACCTCTGTCCTCTGCTGTGTCCCCATGCTGCAGGTACCAAGTGTGCTTTCTGTGGAGCACGTGCTGTGCCAAGCATCCTGGCGTATCAGCCATCCCAGAACAAGCCAAACAAGATTATCCTGGAGCTAGGCGCGAGATTCAGACCTGGAAACTCCTCTTGCTCACTGCCGGACCTCCCCAGCCCAGAGTCAGCTCCTTTGGCAACCTCAAAGGTTGGGTAGCCCAATACTCAACCGCAGCAGCTCAGAGCTGGTGCAGAGGAGGGAGGGAGTGATCAGAAACTGCCATGCACTGCATACACCTGGCCTTGCCTCTGCAAGGCAGAGTCACCTCAGGACTGCCATAATTCATGTTTGGCTTCTTGTGTCTTGGGGGTGCGGTGATGGACGTGTTGCACTGTGCTCCAGTCACCCCTTCTTCTGCCCATCCTTTAGGTTTAGGAGAAAAGGTGCCGCATCTTCTGGCTCTGGCTCCCCTGAGCCAGGCTGGGAGGCACTCCTCCCTCCAGTCCCGGCCCACACCGCCGCTGGTGGCTGACAAAACCTGCCCCGCTATTTAATGAAGCAGAAAGCAGATGTCAAAGTAGGGAGGGGTGTTCTTTTGCCTCTTCTAAGTGAATAACTACACTGCAGGACACGGGAGGTGCAGCCATCAGGCAGGCAGAGGTGCAGCAGGATTGTGCTTCTGAGTAGGTTTTTTTTTTAAAAAAACCCTCCAGTTATTGAATCCTGGGGAGGTGGGGAGAGGAGACAGATATAATAATTTTTTTTGTCTCCCAAAAAAAAGTGTGATTTATTATCTGAAGGCAATAATTCTAAACGGCGTTATTGGTATGCGGCACGCAGGGATCTTAGTGCTAGTGCATCTTTATTAATGTTGTTATAAAAGCTTCTACTGGGATCCTAGTTATCAAATGACTCTGACAGCAATTCATCCACACAGCCCTGTGTTTTAATTTCTCGCTATCTGAAAAGAAATGGGCTGGGTGGGTGGAAAGACTCCTATTTTCAGCTGCTTTGTCCTTTGCTTTAAAGCCTGGCACGTTGCAAGTGTAAAGGAGGAACATGTAGGATTACAGCGGGAGGAATACATCTTTGAAAAATAAATATCCTGCCATAAAAAGCATGTTACAAAGTGACAGGTACCATCTATTGATATAATGGAGTCTTTGATTCCTGTAGTGCTGGCCATTATAAGAAGAGGTACATAGAGATGTGAGCCAGAGCCTTGAAAAACCCTTTGAATAGCGGCAGAGCCACAAATAGCAGCAAGGGATGTAATGGTAAAACATTTTACGAAGATTTTGCTGTATGCACCGTGAAACAATAGAGTTAATGAATTACTGGAAACAGCAAATGTCTCCTTTGGTACAAATCAGAGACTGATCAGGGAAGCAGCTAATTTCTAGGACTTTTTCCTTCTTCAGCCCACTCTCTAGCCATGGTTATACATGATCGCACAGGAGGTCCAGACCCAGCAGAGTCTGTGAGAAAAAATGATCAGCTAACCCAAGTAAGCAACTGAAAAATAATGCCTTTTTTTATTACTTTCTCCTGGCAAGACTTGAAAATTTTCCAAGTGCGTGATATTACAGTAGTGCATCACGTGAATGTAGCAAAGTGAATGCTGAGTGAGTGATGTATGAGCTGGACGTGGAAATGGGCAATGGGGCTGGTTCTCCAAAAAACTTAGGCACATGTATATCTGAACCTTTCCCCTTCAGCTCATTGCTTAGCATTTGTCCAGGCAAATCTGTCCTTGCATTTCTTTCATCAAACCTTGGAAGGACAATACATTTTCCAGATTACAGCTTTGGGGGCCAAGTCTCTCCCACATGGGTCTTTTTGTGTGGCTGGAAAATGCCATTTCAGCAACACTGAGGTGTGATGGCCCTTGTTTCCAAGGAAGATGTATTATTGCTTGCCTGAAGAACCTGCAGCCTGGGAGGATAATTCCCTTTTATTAAAAACGCAGGGCAATGCAATCTTTAAAATGATCTTTAGCCTATTTAGAGGTGGAGCAGGAAGTAAGGTGTGGGCTCTTTGAGACCCGCTCTTCTTGCATGACCAACACATAAAACACGTCTACAAGAATCCAGACGGAATTTTACTTCTCACACTGTCCTGCCCCAAACCTTTTGCCTTTGCAAGATTATATAAAACCCTTCAAGTTTTCTCTGTTGAAAATGCAGTGTCTTTTAAATTCTGTTCCANGCTGGACGTGGCCTTGGGCAACCTGGTCTAGTGGGAGGTGTCCCTGCCTATGGCAGGGGGGTTGGAACTCGATGATCTTCAAGGTCCTTTCCAACCTAAACCATTCTATGATTCTATGATTCTATGATTCTGTTGAAAATGCAGTGTCTTTTAAATTCTGTTCCAATGAACGATGGCTTTTTTGTTGCTTTGGCTTGGTAAGAGAGAGGTGTAGGTCTCAAAACTGAGGCCAAGCTGGGGCTCTGTCGCAGAGTTTGTTGTCAATATACTTGTGTCTGTGCTGGCATTTTACCACTTACGTCGGGAAGTCTTCTGCTAGCCATTGCCCTAGGAGCCAGGCTTTTAATCCAGGCACTTTCCTGGCCAAACCCTGTGAACAGGCTTGCCAAAGCTGCCTCGGAGCTGTACACAAAAAACCCAAAATGTTTTGGAGTCACCCTTTGGTTGTCCCTAGTGCTCTCTTCTCCTTTTACTTATCTCCATGTGAAGCCAAGGTTTGGCGCAGGCTGCAGGCGGCATGGAGCTGGAGCATCCGCAGGTCCCTCACCTGGGTAGAGGGGACAGCAGTGCGGGGTCCTCTCCAGCCCTGCTCTTCCTCTGGCCGCCCAAGTGACCTGCCTCTCTCCTTGGTCCTTTACTTAAGTAGAACTTGGTAACAAACATGGCTTGAACTTCAGCCCGAGCCAGTTGTAGGGGGAGTGGGAAGCTGCTGGGCACCAGGGTTTGTGCTCGGGGTGAACCCACCCCCAGGTGAGCTTGGTGGTGCAGAGCCTCAAGACCAGCACTCCTTGGAGGAGGATTTTGACTTGGTTGGCTGCAGCTCAGGTGTCCAGCATAGCATTAAGCATATTGCCAGTATTTAACACCCAAAGTAATAATTACTAGCTCTCTGCAAAACCACTGCCGACTCTAAATGGCTGCGGAAGTAAATAAAGACTTAGGGGCAGTCACTCTACACTGTACAGAGGCCGTATCCAGAGCAGTATACGCACCACTCAGACTTTAAAACCTTTTATTATGGCAGCAAGAATGGTTATCTTGTCAACACACTTTCTGCTCTTAATTGCATAACTGGAGAAGAGAAAGATTAAAAGGCATTTTTACATATATGTCTCGGACATGCGCTGCCCACGCAGCTTGGGTCTCTGTTAGAGACATGTTTAGCTATGAGGCACATAAGCAACAGGAACTGGCTGCTCTGTGCGTTTTGATCTTGGCATAACTCCATATTGTATAAAAACCGTTCAGGGAAGTGAAACCAAAAGATGACCCACAGGAATGTAAGGCAACGTTACTGTGCAGCCCTGTGCGGGCAGATGCTGGGGAGGTGACATGAGGGAGCAGAGACGTTCAGAAGAGTGGCAGCGCCTCATAGCACGGCATGGGGAGGATGCAAACACAGGTTTGTTCAACAGCTCTCTCCAGTTATATCCCCTCACACAAAGGGAAAGCAAGAAAACTGGAAATAAGGTAGGGAACGAGGGAACAAGGATCCTTGCAGCGAGCAGTGCTTGAGAAATCACAGCCAGCCAGTGGCTATGGAAACCTTATACTATCCAAATGGGAATAAATAATTTAGGAAAGACCCATATTAAAGACTGAATTTCTCTCCGAGGCTCAGACAGATGGACTTCTTCTCTTGGGTAGATAATTTCTGCCTCTTTTAACAAAGCGCAGCTCCATCCAGCATTTCAGCTAAAGGTAACACCAGACCTGCAGAGCTTTTTGTCTTTTCAGCAGCCAATGCTTCACACATACAAAATAAAGATAATATTGAATTAACCTCATCTGTAGTACAGCATGTGTGAGCAGGCACACTTTAGCTGCCTAGCTGGAGAATAATGATGTCTTTTTTTTTCAGGATGAAAATGTATCTAGTAAAACAAGTGCACTGGCTTGTGCCTTACTGTTGGTTACATGGCAGCCCAGGTGAAGTCCCTCCTGCCATCACCACTGCCTCTAGCTTGAGATCCCCCATCACTAAGGGATGCCAGAGCACACACCAGGCAGCAGGGTTCCTTTCCCCAAAGTTTGAGTCTCTCTACAATACAGCAGAGTTACAAGCAGCTACTTTTCTGCAGCTGAATTGCTCTTCCTGGGCTACATGCATTAGTAGCTGCAGCATGTGATGCCAAATGAAGAGTCTGGGGAGAAAAAACGGTGAATGCTAAGCAATCCATCTTGAAAAGCCACCTGCATGTAGGAAAGGAAAGAAAGGCTCTGGGAGTGCCTGAAAGTTAAATTTCACCAAAGGGGAAGACAATATGTAGAGTTTCAGCATGCTCTTCCCTCTGCCCTGGTTCTCTTCTGTCCCCCTTCACTTGAATTGCCTTTTGTCTCCCTTTCCACCTGCCCTTTCCTTTCATTTTCCTTCTTCCCTTCCAATTAGTGTTCTTAAAATAACAACCATAGTAACGATAAAAGTGAGAACAAGAGGAAGAGAAGTAGTCCTTGGAAGGAAAGTAGCGTTTGTGTCATCCTGTAGCTTGCTGGCACGCTCAGCAGTGGTCTGGGCTTCTCCAGCTGTACGCTCGCTGGGGCAGGACACTGGTGGCACTGGCCAGCTGCACGGCACCATCCCATTTTCCAGGGAACTTTCAGACACTGCTGTAGTAAGCACAGAAGTTGTTTTTTTATACATTATCTCTTTCCCCCTTCTATCACATCCCATCCATCCCAAAGGCTCTGCTCCTACTCTTCTAGGGAGTCAAATCCCGTGTTGTCTCCTGTCATCCACGATGATTGTCATCTGACGATAAGTGGAAGCCGCAAGGTTACTCGGGCTCCTGGGAAAGCAAGGAGGGGAGCAGAGGCACTGAGGGTTAAACAAATGGTGGTAGCATGAAGGCAATGGAAACGCATACAGTGAAAGGTTGTTTGGCCTTGGGGACTGGTTTCTACAGGCCATTTTGAGGTATGGATCTCAGGCTGTTTAAATGGGAGCAGCTGTCAGACATTTCCTAATCACAGAGGTTTGCCTGCCATGTTGGACCAAACTCCCTGATTAGAAAGGCCCTGGCTGGGAAAGGACTGTCTGTGGGAGCTTGCATAGTATTTTTATTACTTGCAAATAGCTGTTAAAACATTTCCTACAGCAATTCCAATTCATTCAAAATTTTCAATATTCTCTCTTGAAGTAGATTAAACTGCATATAGAGTCCTTAAAAATCAAACCTTGGGTAGTTTCCAAAGAGCCATAAAGCTAAGGTTGCAGGATGATAACAGTCATTTGTAAAAGTAAATATGATAAAATGAACAGCTGCTTGCATGAAACAGCACCACAGACTTCCTAATGACTAGATCGGTTCATTTGGGGTTTCAAAATAATTTGAGTTCTGCTTGTCTGAGTGCTGTTAATTGATCAGAAAGTAAAGCTGATCACTGCTTGCTTTTCCCATGACATATATGCTTTAATAAATTATTGCTTGCAACTCATGCAGTGTTACTCATTATTGACTTCAGATACATTAGCTGGACGGATGGAAAGGACTGCGCACCATTAATACCATACCGGGGTTTTTTGAGGTTCTCAGCATGACCTCTGCTCTCTGACAAACTCCCACCAATGAGATGGTGGTTTTCAGAAAACTGCCAAAGTATTTTTCTTAATAATATGTTCAAGTGAGCTCTTCCTACTAGGAGAATTTTCATGTACTAAACACATTTAGTTGGCCATAGGCAACAAATAAATATACATCCTCAGATTTCAGCAGCTGATAAAGGTTTATTACATTCTTTAAAATAAGGCACATTTGTATGCAGCACTGCTGGGTCTGAAACTATAAATTGGTGCCTTCTGGATTTTCTTAGTAACTCTGCTCTTGTGGCAGTCTCTGGAGAAAAAGCGCTTGACTTGGGAAACCCTCTCTCCTCTGAAAACAGTCTCATATGAGTTTGGAAAACTTGTTTGAAACTTGTAGAAAACACATTTTTCTAAACTTGTGTGAGACTCAAGAAAATGCTGGATGGGAGACTGGGCGAGGATGGAATGAAAAAGGGGCAAGGAGAAAGAAAACAGCAAAAGAGGCACTTAAAAAGAGAGGTAGGGGGAAAAGCTGCTGAAAATGAAATGAGATAAGAAAATATGAAAGGGAAGCAGAAGAAGATGAAAGAATAAGTAGCACATATGTTTATTTTATAGGAAGTTGGCTGACAGGCTGAATTTCTACTCTGGTCAGGGAATCGAAATTATGGTGGGCTCTGGATGAAAAGTGAATAGCAAATATCCTAAATTAAGAGCTCAAGAGACTGAAATCTGTTTGTAAAACTGCTCTGGAACAACAAAACCACCATATTTTAAGACCGAAGCTTGTTGATGAATAATTTGCAAGCAGAAAACAGGCTAAATGTCTTGGGTAAGAAAGCACTAGAAAATGCTTGCTCAGAAACACTGATGAAATGAAAGACCATATTCTGTTATCAACCCTCCTTACTTTGAATTCCATTTAAAATAATGAGATAAAGAACCTTTTGCCATTAATGATAATATTGGATTTTCCTTCCCTGCAAGCAACTGCGCAGGTCGCTTTGTGGCCGGTGCTGATTTACGTAATCGTTGTAAGCTTCTTGTATGAAAAATGGTAAACTAATTTTTCAAGGGTGAATTCAGCTCCACTTGTGATGGAAATGTGAGGATGGGGAAGTAAAAGGAAGGTCTGTGTGGACACAAGAGCTGGTACCTGGTGGTCCTGGGCAGTGCTGCTGGGAGGCTCATTGACCTTATCCCTCCCTGGAAACATGACATCTTGGAGGCACTGTACAACTACTGCAACATTTATCAAGGAGATATGGTCTTCCCAAAATGCATCAGCAGAACTATCGTGATTTTTCAATAAGAAAGGATGTTTGAAGAGAAAAGAGGATGAGCATTTTATTATTTATTTGATAGCAACACCTACCCCAAAACAAGCAATTGACTCTGCTGTAATCATCCCGGCAAAGATCTCTCTGTGCATGAAAAGCAGCAATCTTTCAGAGTCTTGACAAATAGAAGAAGTGCTGGTTGTAAAACTGACTATTTCTCTTATCCAAATCTTAACAGAGGTGGTGCTAAAGATCCTAAAAATGGCAGAACCTGTCAGGATGCTGAATGTATCCATTGAGGGTTTCTGGTGGGGTGGGTGATGCTGCAGGGAGCTGGGGCTGGGGAGCCGCTGAGGTCGGGGCCAAGACCCCAGTAGGGACCAAGCCGTGGGGCCAGCCAGCCCCGTGCCTGGGTGCAGCCCAGCCCTGGCGCAGTAGGGCTGTTCAGCCCATTGGTGCACGACAGTATCTGAGCTTGGGAGGGAATAAAAACTGTCCCGTGGGTCTCATCAAAAAGGCTACTGCAACCCTACCACCTCAAAATCTCTTATCTGTTGTCTCTTATCTCTTATCTGATCAACTGTTGGAGATCTGCAGTGGTAAGACAGTTCTGAGTTTTCCTGCATTGGTTGGAAGAGTCAGTGCAGCAGGGTGAAATTTTCACCCTAAAATTAAGCTGGGATAATTCCTGGACTTTCACCCTTTCACTGGTTTTAGCTATTTTTATTCTATCAGCTTCAAAGGAGATGCGCAGTCCTGATTGACATCACTGTCACTAGAGCAGAAATGCACCCCTCATTTCTAACAGAATGGTCTCCATATTTCATCATAAAGGTTTCTTCTAGGAAACCCAGCGCTTGCATGATAGCACTCTGAGTTATAAAATCTGTGAGAAGCGGTAGCTGTCAGAACATATCCATGCTTTTTTTCTTCTAATCCATAAGTCAAGCAAAGCAGAAAATAGGAGGTTAGGAAAAACTTTAATTCAGTATTACATTTCCACGGTAATAGAAAAATTCAACAGTGTAAAACACAAACTGATCTAGTATGTACAGTTTGCCAGACTTTGCTACACGATGGGTTAGAGCTCTTACACGTCTCTGGATCAAGTTGGAGGCCTGTAACCACTCTGCCACACTTCAGAGAAGTTTGACATGCCAATGGCGGTAAGGTAGCTAAAATAACAGCACAGCAATCTCTGCTTTAAAGACAGGTCTGTGCTGCCATCCAAATCAAAGGGGTATGCAGAGCAATTGATAGTGGAGGTGTTTATCTGGGTACATTTTGTGAAGGTCTTTGTGTCTTTGAGAGAAGCTGTTGGAAGAGCAGAGGCACTCAGAGAAGGCAGCAGTATTGGCCGAGCAAGGGAAGCTCTGACACATAAATCTCAGGAAAATAAGACAGAAAACATCAGGGGGTGATCATTAATTGACAGGGCATTCCTTGCATTACTCAGAGAAACAGAATTTAGCTTAGTCTTGGTGAGGAAACAAAGTTGCATTAAAGCCATCTGATGCTGCCGTGATATTTTCTCTTTGATTAAGTTAAACTGCAGTCTGAAGTCTGGTCAACAGGTTGGTTGAAAAAGCGATAAGAGTGCTAAAGATGAAAGTATAAACAGAATGCAAAGTGAACAAGCAGTGAGAATCAGATATCCTGGATTCACACCATTAACAGCCTCCAGAATATTACAGTTCATGGATTTCTAAAAGAACTGCTGGATTCACAGAAACACAGAACAGTTGAGGTTGAAAAGGACTCCTGGACATCATCTGGTCCAGCCCCCTACTCAAGTAGGGTCATCTAGAGCCCATTGCCCAGGAGTGTGACCAGATGGCTTTTGAATATCTCCAAGGATGGAGACTCCACAACTTCCCTGGGCAATCTGTGCCACTGATTAGTCACCCTCACAGTGAAAAAGTGTTCCTTGATGTTCAGGCAGCATCTCCTGTGTTTCAGTCTGTGTCCGTTGCCTCACTGGACACCACTGAAAAGAACCTGCCTCTGATCTCTTCACACTCTCCCTTCAGGTATTTATATACATTGATGAGATCCCCCCTGAGCCTTCTGTTCTCCAGGCTGAGTAACCCCAGCTCTCTCAGCCCTTCCTCATAGGAGAGATGCTCCAGTCCATTAATCATCTTAGTGGCCCTTCGTTGGACTCTCTCCAGTAGGTCCATGTCTCTCTTCCACTGGGCAGCCCAGAACTGGATCCGGCACTCCAGGTGTGGCCTCACCAGTGCTAAGCAGAGGGGAAGGATCACCTCTCTTGACCTGCTGGCAGCACCCCTCCGAACGCAGCCCAGGATACTGTTAGCCTTCCTTGCAGCAAGGACACATTGCTGTTCAACTTGGTGCCCACCAGGCACCTCAGGTCCTTTTCTGCAAAGCTGAATTTATCCTAAAACCTGGCAAAGACAATGCTGAACGGCCAAGAGTACGATAGCGATGGTGATGTACTGCATGCAGAAACACTAATGCTGGAGAATGGGCTAATAGGTGGACAGGCTGCCATCTACTATGCTGCAAGGTAGGGACTTGAAATTTAACATGTCTGAAAAATGAATTAAAGTTCAAGAGTTGCGTGTCATAGCAGCGTAACAGTGTGTACCAGTAAGAATTTCCTTTATGTCTCCTACAGTCATTAATTTCGTGTATGGAAATGGTGTGCCTGCCAGAACTGGAGAAGAGCTGGAATTATGCTTCAGCCAGAGCTTGTGCTCTATTATTATCTTACGCTCCATTATTATCTAAATGCAGAGCGTGCTCTGGAATCAAAATCATTTCTGTGCATCTGGAGATAAAAAGTCAGGGGAGAAAGAGTAGCTATACAGCTATTTTTTTAAATTCTGTGAATACTATTCTTTCAGACAGAATTCATAAACCAGTAACTTCTTATCTTATATTCATGAAAAGATTACCACCAGCATGTAAATGAGATATTTAAAATCTTAATCACTCTATCACTTATAAATACAATTTGAGATTTTCATGTAATTACATTACAAGTAATTCCATAAAATAAAGGTGAATAATTTATCACTTACAAGATACAGCCAGAAATGGAGACTCTGAAGTGGATTGTAAAATCTATTTTTATTTGGACATTTTAAGCAGCAAGAAATAACATTTTAACATATGATACTGTAATATTGGCCCCTGATAAGATCTTCCTGATACTCCAAAACATAGGCAAACTAAGCATGGACTAATTGGATTAGGATACACTAAAGCTGAGAGAGGCAAGGGGAAGTAATAACATATGCAACAACATATGGATAATGAAAAAGCATATGCTTATTATAATAAAACTGTGCTTCTGATATTTAGAATTTCTGTGGTGAGGAATGAGTATGTGGATGTATTTTGCCCCTGATGAAAAATCGAAGCCTCATGTATGTTAAGAGTCTTTACTGCAGATAGAAATGACTCTTTCAAATGACAGAAAAAACACGATCGTGTTTCTGTGAAGTCTGGTTCGTGGAGATGTACGGATGCAGAGAGCAGCCTGCACGTGGAATAACTGCAAGGAGGGACCCATCTGTCTAGTAAAGGGTGTGTCATAACTGCACAAATTTCTGCGACCGGACACTGGTGGTTTTGCTTTGTCACTGTCTGTTCCCAGACAGACCTTCTACCAACTTACAGCAGTGATCTGCAGAATGGCAAACAGAAGAGACAACTGGACGGCTTTCTCTCCCTCAATACTTCATCAAAGCATTTGGTCTGATCTGGTTGGGCTTACAGGAAAGGGAAGTTTACATTAGATTTTCGTGAATTTTTTCTTGATAACTCTGTGCAGTATAAACAGGGACTTTACAACTTGTATGTAGCACAGCCAGCTCATAAACCTTCAATGGGCTGAGTAGAACTTGATTACCAAAATGAAATTTTCACCTAAAGGACAAGGAGGCAGCTTCGCAATGACCCTGTGTTTCATAAGAGTATGACTATAGTTTATTTACCCAGGCTTTTAATCTAGTCCATATATTTCTTGCTAAAGTAGATCACCCATGAAGAAAGTTACTCGCAGACTATAGTTCTGCTTTGTCAAAAGCATTTTCTAAGCCAAACAACGGAGCAACACCAGGAGAGAGTCCTTGCAGCATCATCAGTCATTTCTATATGTCTATAAATGTTTTCTGCTTCTGACTTTTGAAATAAATCCATCCAATTGGCTTTATATAAATTGGCAGGAAGGCAATTTGAATCTTCTGCCGTATGTAAAAGATGTGCTATTTGTTTCAGTTGCCTCCAGAGTTGTGCTGTCATTTGGCGGGGCCAATGACTTCCTTCAGCTCAGCATTGCCTCTCCTTTCTCTTTCACCTCGACAGGAAAACATGCGCATAGGTGAGAGCATCTCTAAAAATATCTAGCGTTAGCTAAAAGGAGTGTTAATCTGAGGCAGAGGTGTGAAAAAGAAGGCAGATAGAGAGAGAGAGGGTACAGACACAAAATGAGCCAAGGCTTAACGTTGAGGGGGGGGGACGGAAATCAATACGTAGCCATAGCTGTGCAGCCTTCTTGCTTTTTACAGCATTTACTCTAAGAGACCCCAAGCTATCTCCTCCAGAGGGACAAGGGAGAGAAGTGGGGAGCAGCGGGTGCAGCTCTGGACCATGGTGGGCACTGAGGGTTTGCCACTGACTGCAGTGGTGCAGGACTGGCTTTAAAGCTCCCCCTCATCTCAAAGCCCCCCCGCCCACCACCGTCTGCAGGCAGCACTTTCACGCTGCTCAATCACTGCTGGAGCATACTTAAATAAGAAGAGCGTGAGTTAGAGCCAGGTTAATGCAGCTGAGAATATTAGCAAGATGAGTGCTAAAACCCAGTGCTATATAAGGGGTTAATTAACAATGTGAACCACAGCAGCAACACTGACAGAAAGCTAACAAGATACTATATTTTCTCTAGAAATAACTGTAAACAAAGCATTTTGGTTACTAGACTGTGCTGGAAGTAGAGACAAATAGTCTGACTGGATTTCAAATGTTACAGGGTTTATATGTGATTAAGCTCAAAAGGAGTTTAAATAATTGTTGGGAAAACACAGGATCCTGCTGCAGAAATATTTTGCCAGTGGCAACCCTAGTGGCAAAGTACTGCTTCAGGTATTTCCTGTTAAGGACTACAAGGGCAGCATTTTGGGATGGAGACAACCTGAGTGATTTAATGGAGTAAAGTCAGATAGGAGGCCTCCTCACCATCTCCTCCTGGAAAGGTGATATGAACTTCTCGTGAAGACTTTATCTCCTGCCAAGGCAGAAGATGAAGCAGCGACTATTGCACCACTGGGCACTTCACAGGAGGAAGCTGGCTCTGGCTGAAGGCTGGTAAGACTGAACCCCAGAGTCGTTGCCAGTACCAGATGCTCTGTACGCACGGATATTTATCTCCTCTCCTGTGTGTTATTCCCCTAGGTGTAATGCCTCCCTGAATTTTGTATGCAATGCTATAGATCACTTTTCACTGTCCTGTTATTCACATCTTTCTGAAAGTCTACGTCCCATATCCTTTAGGACACAGGGGCTGTTTGGTCTGTGACCCGATCATAGATAGTGCTTTCTGCTTCTCACCGAGAAGAAGGACTACGAAGTTGTGTGCTCTGAAAAGAGGTCTTGAGTTTTCACATTTCAAAGGGATTTGAGGTCTTTAAATATCTTCCAGGTATTTAGAGTTCAAGCTTATAGTTCAAGCTTTAGGCCAGAGAAAGAAATCATAACTCTGCAACCTACTGATTGCAACACTCAGCTGAAAGCAGGGGGTAGTGCAGGGACAGTCTCTCTTAGGAGAAAAAGTTTCTGCATTGTGTCCAATGGCTGGTTTAAATAAAATGTCTAAGCACCCCTTAGTACAGGAATTGAAACCAGAAGTTCTTGTTCAGTAACCCTCAATTTATTATACCATTTGGCCCATGGTTATTGAATTAATCTTTTGCGACTTGGAGAAGTTCAGATAAGAAAAGTAAATAATGCTCCCAACTTGATAGTGCAATGGTGACAGCGGTCGCCAGGGATGTAACGAAAACAGGTCTGAAGCCTCACAAAGTGAAGAGAGATCCAAACCTGTGTCTCCCATTTCTGAGGGAGTGCTTGAGACAGGATCCCAGTTTGGTCAGAACTAGGAGGTAAATTTATATGCACAGTGTCTTTAAAGCGATACCAGTGAGTTTTACATGTCTCAGTGTAAATTGTATTAGAAACAAAAACACTGAATGTCTTAAATCAAGAAACTCAAAGTAAGGCGGATTACAGTGAAGGACACATAAGCAATTGTCCCCTGTCTCCTTGTGCTTTATCAAGGCTTGCTCTCAGCCCAAAAAAATTTGTGATCTTCCTGCTTTGCAACAAACTCTACTCAGTCCCTTCTGGATTCCTTGGAAATGTCTTTTCCTCTGATGCCGTGAACTCGTAGGGCTGCTGCTGCTCTTTGCAGTCCATCTGCTGCCCAGCTCCTGTCCTCTCCTCTGTCCCACCTTTCCCCAAAGAACTTCTCCCAGCTGTGGAGGCTCAGGTGCTCCTGGGGGGCTCCTCAGTGGTGGTTACCTCCACAGCAGTGTGCTGTACTGAGACCATGGCAGCTCCACAGGCCAGAGCATGCCTGGCACAGTGTCCCAACAGCCCAGTGTTGGGACAGAAGAGGACTGAGGCCACTGGCAGCCCTCCCCCTACCAGGATATTGCAGGTGACTTACTGTTTTGTGATTTACCTGGCCTCTGAAGCCATGCAAACACCACATCAGGGCCATTCATGCATGTGAATGTCCTTGGTCTTGTGCTTGTTCCCATGGGGTAAGGTCTTCTCTGATCACTCTTCCACAGTGCCCAGTGCAGGGAGGTGGGACACTGCCTGCCATCCCACAAATGCCCTTCTTGAAGCACGATTCTTCTAATACTAAACCACACAACTAAACAAATTTTAACTCCCCCCACACACCTATTTCACTCTAATATCAACTGATCCTAGGGTGACTAATTCACATGTAGACACCTTTCCTGTATCCATCCCCAGTCCCGCAAATAACGGAGCTGAAAATTCCCCTTTAGCTCTATCCCATTAACAGCCTGGTCCAGCTTTGCTGGGGAGCACGCAGGAGCAAAACACCCCTAATACACAGGTTTCCAAACTGAGCAGAGTGGGGCTGGGACCTGCTGGAACTGCAAATAACACGTGCACCATAAGCGACTTCATTTTGTGCTGCTCAACATTTGGTGGTAGGTGTGTAAGGGAGAGGAACACATCCCTTTTCAGAAGCCCAGCTTCTCACTGGAGACATGCTTACCACAGCCAGTGGAGAGGTTATGCTTGACATGGTATCCAGCTGCATATTGCAAGCATCCCTTTGGCAACACATCTGGCTGCAAGAGGGAACAGTGTCTGAGTCCTGAGACACAAACTGTTCCTGAGACCATTCTTATTAATGGAGAAGAATTCTGACTAGCTCAGGTGTGTCTACTGTTCAGTAATTTTGCATGTAGTAGCACCAAAAGTCCCTCTTTAGGACTAGAACACTCTTAAGATATTTCTTCTGGAAACACAAAGGAAGAGAGTCTCCCTGCCCTGAAATGACCCCAGCCTAACAAGTTAGAAACCCAGGAAGCAGCTCAGCATCTTGGTGGGTAGTGTCCATTTGCATTGGGCAAATACCATCTCAAAACATTTCCCTCAGTATGATTTGTCCATGTTTGCAGTGGATTCAGTCATCACGTGCAGGATTTTCTCTCTCAGGTATGGTTAGACATGTAAAGAAGCAAGCATGAACTGGAGGGTCACATTAAAAATTGAATATATTGTGTTGTTGAAAATAATTTCAAAAAGCTTTAAAAATTGGAAAGACCCCTAATATCTACAGCTGGGATGCAATCTGAGTTGGAGGGAAGTCATTCTTTAAAGTAGAAAATGGTGATGAACTGCATCTCCGTCAAACGCTATTATTACATTTCCACACTGAGCTGCCACTTTGTCTCCCAACATGAAGAACATATTTAATAAATGTGGGATTTATTTGTGTCTCCAGTTTTGAAACAATTCCATTCTGGACTCAGTCTTTTTTCAACTTCTCATCATGGGCATGTTATTTAAAAGGAGGTGAACGGATTAAACTCGGCTCTTTGTTCCCATTTGTCATGCCTACTGTTTTGAGAAAAACTATTTCCCAGTGGTTTTGAAAGCACTCTGTCCAGACTAAGGGGAGACTATTTTTTTCTTTTGCTGGAGTTTCTACTGACAACTTTTCTCTAGTGGTGTGCTGAGAGTAATCAGCATTTTCTAGGAATAGATGAGCACTTCACATGATTAGACACTGGCTCGGCTCATCAAAAAGGTGGAGGTCCCACCCCTCTACGCTTGCTAAAGGAGACAGGTGATATATTTTGGAGTATCTGGCTAGTTCTTGTCGTGTATTTTATGCATAATTCTTACTATGTTCATAATAAGAATATGCAAAAAAATTATACACTTAGGGGATCTGGACCTAAATATTAGACCTTACTTCTCTTAAGCAGGCCTAATCAAACGCCAGTATTTGAGATCTTCTCTTTCCTCCTCTCCTCTCTGTGGCTTTCATAATTAGAAGCCTTTTTAAAAGTAAAATGTGCACTTTCAGACAATGTTTATTGAATTATGTATGTATTGATGTTGTTTACATCCTTCTTTTCTGTTTCTTTCTGAATATTCAACTTAACTGCAAGTTTCCTTTTTCTCCTGTGCTTATGTTGTTTTTGTTTCCTGATCCATATTGTAAATTATGTGCCCTTCAAAACCCTTTTTTAAAGTATGCACTGATACAAGGATCACAGACTTATGGATGGGCCTAAACCTACATAGTTTAAAGATGTTCATTAGTTTTGCTTCATCTGAGACATTTAAGTAGTTATTCTGAATCTCTGAATAACCCGTATGACTTTGGGTAGATGCCCTCAGGATGCATATCCAAACAGTCATGCTTTTGCTTATGCTGCCTGAAGCAAGTCACAGAAAGAAGCTTAATATTAATAATAAACCAAAGTTTGAAATCACAGTGTCAGAACTCAGTAAGACCCTGCTTGTGCAGTGAAGCCCGGTGGTGAATCTCTTGAGAGCAAACAGTCTCCTCTGCAGTGGTGGAGCGAGTGTGGCAGTGGTGGCTTTGGAGGGCATGAAGGACGGGCCACTAAACTGAAGGCTGCTTGACAGCAGAGGCATGGGGTGACCTGGACAGCACCTCCTGTGTGCTGGGGCCAAGCACACTCTTCCCGGTTCAGGCTCTGGCTCTATCCCAGCTGCGCCTTCCCCCTTGGTGGTTTGTTACATGCAGCACAACATCTCTTTCATAGAATCATAGAATGGTTTAGGTTGGAAAGGACCTTGAAGATCATCGAGTTCCAACCCCCCTGCCATAGGCAGGGACACCTCCCACTAGACCAGGTTGCTCAAAGCCCCATCCAGCCTGGCCTTGAACACTTCCAGGGATGGGGCCTCCACAACTTCCCTGGGCAACTTGTTCCAGTGCCTCACCACCCTCAAAGTGAAAAATTCCTTCCTAATGTTTAATGTAAACCTGCCCTCTTCCAGTTTGAAGCCATTCCCCCTTGTCCTATCACTACATGCCCTAGTAAAAAGTCCTTCCCCAGCTCTCCTGTAGGCCCCCTTTAGGTACTGGAAGGCCGCAATAAGATCTCCCCGGAGCCTTCTCTTCTCCAGGCTGAACAGCCCCAACTCTTTCAGCCTCTCCTCATAGGAGAGGTGTTCCAGCCCTCGGATCATCCTTGTGGCCCTCCTCTGGACCCGCTCCAACAAGTCCACTTCCTTCTTATGTTGGGGACTCCAGAGCTGGATGCAGTACTCCTGGTGGGGTCTCATGAGAGACCTCCTTTCCAGAGAAAGACCATAAGGTGAATCAGTGGGTCCCTGCCCTGGCCCAGGCTGCCTGGCAGGGCTGGCAGAAAGGGATTCAGGCGCACATCTTCCCCAGGGGACCCTGCACCAGCCTCCTGCAAATGCCAGTGCTCAAAATGTCTCCAAGCGGCTGCCATGTCCACGTGCCCCATGAGCACCAAGTGCCCCACAAACGCCATGGCCGCGTGCACCTCCTGGCTCGAGCTGGAGGCGGGAAGACCGACAGTCACCCCCCCGACTGCTGGGCATGGGTGCTGAAGCAGTGCTTTTTTGAAATACTTTATGCTTTTCCCTGGATCAGCAGCTTTCCTAGATGTGTGCAGCCAGCAGCTCTCGTCAGCTGATGAAACCCTGCTTGCAAACTATGACCTTCTCCTCGGTCTCAGATGCCTCTCTCTTGGGTGTCCAGCTTGAGAGCCCTCATCAAAAGGGCAGTATTGGTAAGCATTAGTACGTCCCTCTTGAAAATCAGACCCATTTATGCAATCCCAAGTTGGTCGCATATACAAACATTGCATCCTAACCAATGCCCACTTTATGTATAATTCATCCAGACTCACTTTATGTATAATTCATCTGGAGAGACCAGAAGGAGCCATTTTGGCCGGGCAGCACTTCTTCCATGTAAAATACATTTCAAAGTATAAACACAACTGAGGTCTTACCAGTACTGCATTTATTGCCATAGACTTTGTAGCATGCTAAGCATCTCCCTAGTTTTGAAAGGATCCCAAACAGCAATCTTTAATCATTTCCCTTTCCACTCTTCTCCTTATCAGCTGTCTCCACACATCAATTCCCCCTGAACTTTTGTCCTCTATTTTTATCACGTACAATATTTGTCTTGACTTATTTAGATTGCAGGCTCTCTGAGGAAGAGAATGTGCTTTATCTGCTTGGAAGAAATGGCTGTGGAAATGTATGGCACTATATAAATGCTTTGTAATACTAATAACACAAAATGTGTGTGAAGTTTGTGCGGTTTATGGTTAGTAGATTTTATGGTGACTAAGTCCTTTCTATCACTTCAGATGACAAACACCTTTTTTAATGCTCTCAAGGCATCTCAAACCCCTCCTCCTGCTTCTTGTATTATCATAGAAAGATAAGGCAATGCATCTTTTTTATTTATTTTTTTTTTTTAATGTGGGAGGCCTGCGGGGAGGAGGGAGTGTTTCATCTGAGCTGAATGGATCAGCAGAAATCACCCAATAGAATTTTTAAGTGTTAACGATGAGTAAGATAGAAATCTCGAGACGAAAGGCCTGAGGCCATGTTTTATTTACCCCACTGTAAATCAGGAGTCAATTTGCTTGTGAAAAATTGTCCAGCGTAAAGTGGTGTCAGAGTCAGGCCCATAAAGAGCTGAACTGTAGGCAAAGGTTGCAAGGGGCAACGGTAGAGAAAGGAGAACAGTAGGAGAACAAAAATATGAAATATCTATTGCAATAAATGTTGCTGGAAGTGTATATAATAAGACTGATGAATGGGAGGCATATCTGTTGCAGGAGGGGCACTGCATCATTGGTATTGCTGAAGTGTAGCACAGCCAAAAAATGGCAGGCTTAGAAGCACTGAGGAGCAGAACTTAAGAAAAGGATAGAACAGCTGATGTGGAAGGTAGCGTGACATTAACACCAAAGAATAATTTTAGGTTTGATGAAAGAATATTAGGGCTTTATCTGTGAGAGAAGAACCTGACTGAAGTTGTGATAAGAAGGAGGGCCGCATTAAATTGAGTTTTGGTTGGTCCTTAATAGAAACTTATGTGAAATTATCGCACCTCCCCAAGCTTTTAAGAAGTCACTGCCACAGGTTGTTCTTAATTTATTTTCTGCATAATAATTTTTGCATAATGCAGTAGTAATTGAAGGATGTTCCCTTTCTCTCCTGACTTAGATAGTACTTTAGGAACTGAAGTTTCCTTACTATCATGTGTTTTTCACAATTAAAAGACTGTCTGCCTATGCCAGTAGGCAGATGTCGTCTATAATACAGTTCAGTATTACTAAGATACCCCTGCAGAAAGCTGATAACATAAAGTCAGTAACTTGGATGAACATTTCTTTCAGCAGGTATCATCTTCTCTATGCCTCAAGATCGACAGCTGGAGAATCAACTGCTTATTTTCCTGGTATTTTGTGCTAGAATTCATCAACCTGGCGTTCAAAAATCTAAGTTTAAATTTTACGTCTTCCACTTCCCAATGATTAGTTCTTGCTGTGTCCCTAGCTTTGTTAGCAATTGCCCAAAGCTCTGACTGACAGCACTAGAAATGTCAGCTGTATATTTAAAATCACATTTAGTACATGTAGAAAACAAGAAAATTTGCCTCTTAATCCTCAGCAGTCTGTTTCATACCTGTTCAGGCAAGTTTCTCTGGGGAGGTACATTTTTCATTTTCCATCCATTGAGCCTTTGGCCTCTTCATGGAGTCAGCAAACAACAGGGTCTATGTTGGATGAGAAACACCAGACTGAACCCGTAAACGAATTTTGCATCAGACAGTAGCAATCTTTGCTATTTTTCAGTCTGACATTTTCAGAATTAGTGACTTGCTGGCAGGAGACACTAAGCTCAAAATATAATCTTGTTATCAGTCCCCTGAGCTATCCATTCCACTAATAATTTTTATTTAATTTATCTCTGTATTATGCTACTACTGCTAATTATAGGGTCTACAAATTGTGGTTTTACTATTAATTTACTCCCTTTACTATCTGCAATTTTCAGACTGTCTGTAACTCTTCTTGACTCCTATTCTAAACCAGCTTTAACACAACACCCTTTTTCTTTTCACGTACAGGCTCAAATATTCAAGTTGTATGGGAAAAACTTCCCGGGCATTTTTCCAGTGTCAGATTTGTTTGCCTGTAGCACCTGATACATCCAAAGATGCAGAGGAGGATTTACATGAACACTTGCTCTTGCCTGCTTTCAACTAGTGTTTGCAAACTGGGATTTTGCAAGGCTAATTAGATATGGAATAAGACGTAGAGGCACTTGAAACCAAGGATAAGATTCAAATCACATGAATCATCTGTGACTTCTTTTGGACCATGACTTTGAGGCATCATCATCCAAACTGATGCTCAGGAGTAAACAGACAGCGCACCTCCAAGCAGCCAAATCTCGCTCCTGGATGTCTATCTGTAGTAATTGAGTAGATTTCTCACTTTCTCTAAATATGCGCCCTGTAGATAGACACACACCACTGCTCAAATAAATCAAGGGAAAGCAGCAAGCTGACGGGCCATCAGAAAACACAGCATCAGTCTCCCAAGAGGCATATTTGTAATATACCTTTACCTCAGGTGCTCCTGGCTATTGGGAAAGCAAATGGAGAATTCTGCTTAATCACTGCCAGCATGGAGGCAAACTTATCTTCCTCTTTGGGAAAGGGTTTGTATACCCCAGTCTAATCCGTTCTTGTCTCTCTGCTCTTACAGTGCAACTTGTATCAATAGATCATGCAGATTTTTCCTCCTACAGCTCCAAAAGCAAACGTCTGTGCATGATGCACATTTATATGAGGGGAATGCTTGCTCCAGCAGGTTAGGACTTTGTAAAAGGTTTTGGACTTGCTCCCATTGAGAGTAGTGGCAAAATGGCCTTTGATCCCCTGGGAGTTAAGGTAAAGCCCAAAATTTCTCGCAAAATAGTTAACAATGTAGAAAATAAATGCAAAATAAACTGCAGAGTTTCCTCCAGTGGTAATTTTGTAGAGTGATGACATACTATGTCTGGCCCACTCTTGCATGGGTTTCAGATGAACAAAAATGGTCTGCTGTCCTCCCCAAAACTGTACAGACAGGTATGAGTGCATATAAGAGTCTGATTCCAAAAGGGGCAAATTATCACACAGTGGTAGAAAGAGAATCAGTGTGGTTTTGGGTTGGTTTTTTTTAGTATAACTGCTACCATCAGATCACATTTTCCCCTTGCCCTGAGCAGCATGCATACATACAGGTACTCCAAACCGATGTCACCTGTGGGTTTTGGCTATGACCCTCTGCTGTTGCTTTCTCCCCAGTTTTAGCTACTTGTGGTTCCCCCGCAGAGCCCGATCCCATACTCCCTTGGGCTGCATCTGGCGGCAGCGACACCACATTTCTCTGCTGTTCTGACTTGGCAGTTCAAAGTCACTCTGCGGCGGAAGCCGTCTCTCTGGTGCGCAGTCCTAATTCTTATCATTCTGTCACAGCACAAAATTATCAAAGAAGGGATTTTCTGTGATTAGCAAAAAAAAGGCACAAACTGTGGTCATTAGCACTATCAATATACTCAAGCAAGCCAAACAGTGCCAGACTACAAAGAGTGTTTGTTTTTCTGTAGCTGAGCATTATGGTAAAATATGCTTCCTCAGTTATTAGATAGCTCATGAATAAATATATTATTATGGTAGGCATCGCACGCTTGCTATGTTAAACACAGTCTTCAAGTTATTGTTCTTAAGACCATGAGTTTCCAGTTATGTCATGGTTTTATGCAGAATCAGCTTAGAGAGAGGGAATTGCGTGAGCAGCAAAATAGTTTGTTCTCTGCCGGAGGAGCTGATTTGCATCAGTCCCTGAAGCAAATCTGACCCCTGGGAAATAGGGATTTGCTTTTTGGTAAAATTCCTGCAAGAAGAATTGCCTTGCATGCCTTCTGGCTTTTACTTCCAGAGATCAGGGATATGTGTAAATAAAGCGAGTTATACTTAAACTATATCTACAGTGCAGTTTGCATTGTAATGTAGAGACACTTCAGTAAGTCTTAAAAAAACTAGTTCGGCTCCTGAAAGCTGTCTGCTGCAGTTTAATCTGGTTTTCAGCTCTGTAGAGGTCTGCTGTGGGTACCAAAAAGAGCTGGCCTGGAGCTGAAATGCAGATTAAGCTGGGGCAAGAGGGAATGCTGCCAGGACTCAGCGCAGCGTCTCGGTGCTTATCCTTGAAGAAAACTCCGACTCTGCATCCCTGGCATCCTCTGTCCTGGGAGGTTTACCCGCATTGTGCTCCTCCTCGGCTGAGGAGCACCGACACATCGAAATGAGAGGAGGCAAAGTATATGTAAATAAAGCAGGACAAACTGGTTAACATAGAGAGAACTAATTTATGAGCAATCAAAAAAAAAAAAAAACCGAAAAGCCATGTGAAGCAGATTGTAATAAGCAAGAGGGCTTGCATATTCGTGGTTTCCCTTCTGTAGGAGGAAGAAATCCAACACCACCTCAAGAGTACCTTTCGTCAGAGCTCACTCTTTTCCACTTTTTAATACACAATGTTATTCTTTCTCGCATGCTTTTGGAGGCACTTCAAAATTATCTTATCATCTTCCCTGAAGCCCTGCTTAAAAATTCTCCTTTGCCCCTGCGTGGTAGCAGGACAGCGATTGGTATTGTTATTTTCCTGGGTTGAATTATGCGTTTGTTGTCTGTACTAGCCTGAAGAAGCTTCGCAAGTTATTTGTAACAAAATGTTCTAATTTCATACGTCTTATTTCTTTCCCTTTGGGGCCTGAAGAAGGCATCAGCTATTTCTCCACAATATGCATCCGTTCGGGCAGCAGCCTCATAGGTGATGGTGAGGTTGCTGCTGCCTGTGATCTCTAGTTCCCACAGCGGGTCTGCACTGCTTCGTTTTGATGAAGAGGTGGACTTTTTCAGGATTCCAAGTCACATCCACATTTTTCTTGTGTGGTGTATTTCTTCAGGTTCCTTGTGGCTCTGGCATTGGTTTCCAACCAGCAGGCACTCTTGTTTTCAGTTTTCTGTTGGCTGAAACACCAAGCGAGGATGACTTGCCCTTTCCTGGTGCTGCTCTGAAGTGTAGCCATAAGCAGGCACCGGGCTCTGACTGTGCTCTGCTCCCTGCGGCTACCCCGTGGGAAAGGCTCCGTGCCCAGCCTAAGTGAGTGCCAGTTTTGTTTCTCACTTTCCCTTGAGTGGGGATAACATGGATTTCTTGATATTTCCAGAAAAGATGACATTAATTGGGGCTTTTTGTCCCTAACTGGTGGCCCGAGCAGCTAGTACTTTGTCAGCTAGCTCAGCCCTAGCAGAAAGAGAGGCAAGCAGTTCTCGGACAACCAGGCTGTATTTTTCCAGAAGCACAAGTGAATGTACTTTGCACAGAGGACTTGAATTTTTTCTGTGTATCCTGTCTAGATTTTATGTTTGTCTTGACCTCCTGTCTTTGGCACATGCAAAACTTAAGAAGCTCCATCCATATTGCTGTTCATTTGAGGCCAATATAAAACATGGCAATAACGACTTTTATTTTCCTTAAAAAATGGATTTATAATACCTTAACATTTGGTTTTCTGTTGCCTTCAAACCAAAGTTCGTCTCCTTTTGAAAGCTTCACTTTACATTGATAAAATGCCTGGGAATATGCCATCTCAGCCACCTGCTAAGAGCCTTAATTACCCTCTGCAGTCTTATCCTGCAGCAGCTCTGGCAACCAGCGATCCATGTTTTGGCTGGGACCAGACAGGTTCTGTATTTTTTTCTAAAGAGTCAGATTGACATGAACATCATTTTGCTCTGGTCTTTGCTCCACTGCCTTCCCGTCAAGTGCTTTACAAGTGTGCCTGCCTCCCCCAAATCCTCCCTAATTTGTATTCTATTTGCGTAAGAATTTGCCTACCCCGGGAAGCCCGAGCAGCCACCAGCCAGCCCACCCTCCTGCCTCCAGCAGCACATTTTGCAAAGATGTGCAGAGATGTTGCATATCTTTTCACAGTGCGGTTTGGAGGGCCCCTCGCCCTACATATTTCAGTGACATGAAGAATATCTCAACATAGACGAATTCCTCCAGAACCTGGCTGCACCCTTCCCCTCACCCCGCCTTCGTTCGCACCCTTTTTAAACTCTTATGCACTCAGCCATACAGAGAAGCAAAAAGATACAACCTGTACCTGTCAACCCTGGAGCTATTTCTGTGGCCTTATATTTTCATGCCTTTAGGAAAGCATCACTGAACACTTCCAAGGGGTGGTGGTGCTGTCAGACATGCTCTGTTCAATGCTCTCCTCCTGTCACTTCCCACTGAACCTCTGACCCTTGCTGATACACCTGGGGTTTATTATTCTCCCATTCAATGAGATCTTATTGTTTTCAGGCTAGACATTATCTCATCCTTCCAAGGCAATGCAGTGAGGACAATGAAATATAGCAATTAGAAAGAGAAAAGGTAGAAGAGAGACGTGCTCCTTCCCCTTGGCATGCCCTCCCGGCTTCCAGCAGCTGGCAGCTTAGCAGCATCCTGAGCTGGAGCTTGTATCTGAATCATCATGTTTAATAGGCAACAATAGTCCTATGTTAACAAATCCATCTAATCCTTTTTAAAACGAATTTACACTTTTGGCTTCTAAAATAGACTACAGTGATCAGTCCCACAGCTATGTTGTGTGCTTTGTGAAGAACTTCCTTCTGCTTGCTTTAAATTGTCAGCTTCAAGACCATTGCAATGGTGCCCTCTAGTTCTTGTGTTGAGTGCGATGATGGATGCAGCAAACTTGTATGCTTTGAGTTAGCCAGTAGGTCAAGGGAGGTGATCCTTCCCCTCTACTGAGACCTGATGAGGCCACACCTGGAGTACTGTACCCAGTTCTAGGCTCCCCAGTACAGTAGAGGCATGGAAAAACTGGAGAGAGTCTAACAAAGAGCCACTAAAATGATTAAGGGATTACAGGATGAGGAAAGGCTGTGAGAGCTGGCACTGTTCAGCCTGCAGAAGAGGAGGCTCGGGGGGATCTTATCAATGTGTATAAATACCTGATATGAAGGGTAGAGAAGATAGAGACAGGGTCTTCTCGAGGGTTCATGGGAATGTTGGGTGGCAATGGAGACAAACTGGAACATGGGATGTTCATCATGAGAGTGGTCAAATGCTGGATCATGTTGCTCAGCGAGGCTGTGGAATCTCCATCCTTGGAGATTTCAGCACTCAGCTGGGAAAGTCCCTGAGCAACTTCATCTCTTTGGACTTGCTTTGAGCAGGGAGTGGGACTAGGTGACTTTCAGAGATCCCTTCCAACCTAAATTATTCTGATTCTATAATGGTAATTTTCTTTTTAAGTTCTCAATCCTGTCCAAGAGTTCTTGCATATTTAACTGCTCCTCCTGCAGAAGCCACTCGGTACCTTGCTGCCCATATTTGTGTAAGTTCTAGTTTTCCTTTTTGAGATGGGGTGACATGCAGCTGTCAATATCTTAGCCCTGAAAAAATGAGTCTCTTTTCTCAGAGCATGAGCTGGTGTTGGTCTCTTTTTGGCACTGGCACTAACTGTTTATGATCAGTTTCAGTGAGTGCATGGCTCCCGTAAATAGAGACATGAAAATTTACAGTCACAGAGCAAAGCCAAGGCCTTCTTCTCTTCTTGAGTGTGCTAACACCATTTTTTACTAGAACCCACACTATTAATTATGAGCCTTTAGTTTTGACCTCACAACTGCAAGAGGGTGTGCAAATATTCTGTACGGAGGCATCCATGTACATCTTTTTGTGCTTTCCTACTCCATCAGCTTCATGAGAAGCTGCACATTAGAGGCATTTTTGTACACTGGCAATCACCAGGTGCTGTGTTAGGCTGGGCATCCACACCTGCTTCATCACTTGGAGGAGTCATAGCACTTTCTCTGGCCTGTAAAGGCATCCGACTAGATATGGTCTTAAACTTCCTATGAGCTATCCATACACTTTACTGTGTTTCCTTTTCTCCCACATATGTTATATATAGGACTCCAAGGGCAGAATTTGTTGGAGCGAGTCCAGAGCAGAGCCACGAAGATGATCAGAGAGCTGGAGCACCTCTCCTATGAAGGCAGGCTGAGAGACTTGGGGTTGTTCAGCTTGGAAAAGAGAAAGCTCTGGAGCAATCTTATAGCAGCCTTCCAGTACCTAAAGGGTGCCTACAGGAAAGATGGGGAGGGACTCTTTATCAGAGAGTGTAGTGATAGGACAAGGGACAATGGCTTTAAATGGAAAGAGGGTAGATTTAGATGAGATATTAGGAAGAAATTCTTTCCTCTGAGGGTGGTGAGGCACTGGAACAAGTTGCCCAGAGAAGCTGCGGATGCCCCATCCCTGGAGGTGTTCAAGGCCAGGCTGGATGGGGCTTTGAGCAACCTGGCTTAGTGGGAGGTGTCCCTGCCCATAGCAGGTGGTTTGGAACCAGATGATCTTTAAGGTCCCTTCCAACCCAAACCATTCAATGATTCTGTGATTTAAATCAAGGCTATGACACCTAAGTGCAGATGTCTGCCTGAATGTGTTCACAGGCACAGTAAATGTCTAAGTACCCAGTGGGACATTTCACGGATTGGTACAGTTGCCTGCACATGAGTCTTAAATCCTATTTGGGATCCACTAGCATAGCCCACCTGGTATGCAGCAGCTAATTCACTGGGGTAAGATGTCACCACAAAGCCTCTGTTATTTTGACCAGCCTCACACAGATGGCTCAGACGCCCTAAGGCATCTCAAATGTCAGTCAGTGCTTGTGCGTTAGCAACTATCTCTAGCCCTTGGTCAGCTAAATTGCTTTCTGCGCTTCACTGACTGCTTTTACTAGTGGCTTGGTTCAGTTTGTCCACAGATAGGCACCAAGTGATGGTGAAGACACATCAGCTTTGACTGCCAGTCCAGTGAGGATGCCTTGTGAGAAAATGCCATTTTCCTGATGCATGAAGCGTAGACAAATACCACCATTTCTTCCAGCTGTTCCAGCGTTATAGCTGGAGGAAAAGGTTTTGTTTACGTATTGATTTAAATGCTTCTGAAACCACACATCAATTAAGAATTATGTCTTTTTACATATATTCAGCATGACATTTCTGATTCTTGTGCTCTAAGGTCTCCAGTGTAATGAAATCATCCTCTTTTCTTACTTTTGCCTTACATGAGAAGAACATTCCTAAAGATAGGAATCACAGGGCAGATCTTCCTTCCGGATCAATCCTGTGCTCTGCTAGCAGCTCCCTTCTCCCCTGGAATACATCCCCACACCACCTCTTTGTGTCTCTCGTTCCCAGCTTCTCAAATGCATGCACACTTTAATGAAACCAAAGGATGGATGTGTTTGCAGCAGAGGAATGCAGACATTTTCCTGTGTCTAAGCCTTTTTCCAACTGTTATTTTTCCCCTGCAGTTCCCATCCCACTTCAGAGATGCTAGATTTCTCACCTTCCATCCGAAACTTTAGCCATTTGCCTTCTATTCCCTGTACTACTTCTTTTAGCATTAGAATCACTGCTTTTAGCACCATGTTGGTTTTTTTTCACCTCTGCTCAGCTAAAAATGAACAAAAAACTCTGTTTGCTTTCAGGCTTCATCTCCCTGCATTATACAAAGGTTTTCAGTGAAATTACTGGTATGTTTTTGCCCGTGTAATGTGTCCACCCTTATAGAGGCTCTCTGTAAACTTTCACTGAGCAATATACTGAACCATGATTCTTGCATTAGTTCCCAAAGGTCAGACCTTGTCATAGCTTGTGATGTTTGCCAAAGGATGTATAGCTTCTGACGCTGTTTTCTGAAGGCTCCAACTTCAAGTTTTGCATCCTGACTCTTGACTGTCAAAGAGCTAGTCACATTCTGGAGGCTTCATGCCAGACTGGATTTCAATTTTACTTAGAAAAACCTAAGTTTGTTTTGTCTGGGTCTTGCTGGAACTTCCCTCTAAATCTTTTGTCCCAGTTCCCAGTCCCAACCTGGTCTCTGCTCAGAAATATAAACTGCTAAAATTGTAAGATGGGATTAGTTGCAAAGTCTGTTTTGTACTCTGGAAGCACATCTGACACTTGCTTTGTTTCACCACTATCCCTCATTTTTTATGCAGTAACACAATTTCATTATCAGTCTGAGTTAATTGCGAGCTATTAAAACCAGAAAATGCTTCAGAACCAGCAAAAGTCATAACTATAGCCTAATATTTGTCTTTTTCTGCACCAGACACTAAATTCAAACTTTCTCCAACTGTTTTCCACATTTCTGGAAAATTTCACCATCTTTTTTTATTTTAAAAAAACCCAAAACTGTTCCATTCTTCTTCTGGGAAATTTTCTTAGTCCATTTTATTTCTGCACCCGCACAGCACTCATTTCATTTTAAGCTGCAGGAGACAGCAGAGCAGTTAGACATTTAAGCTTTGGCTGATCATGATTTCAGCTCATGAACCTCTGCCCAGCGAAAGACCCGGTCCCGACCGGCGCTTGCCAGCACCTGCTGAGGTGTGGTTCCACACAGCCTTCCTCCCTGCCACTCCAAGAAAGGCAATAATAACAGATGAATACAACCGTGGATGCTTAGGAGACAGCAGGAACGCAATTTACAAACTTAATATGTTGCCTCCAGGGTTACAGGGCATCACACATCTGCTTCCCTGCCATAAACATTACTCCTTCCACCTTTCCTAAGTGTAATGGATCTTTTCTGCCAAATGAGTCCATCAGTTTATGCAAGGAGACAAATGCCTTTCTCCTCCTACGTCTGTGAGCATTGTGTAGCCCGAAAACTGGTACAAAGCAAGAAGTCAGCAGTGTATGGGGAAAAGTAAAGAAGGTACGTGTATGGCATTAAGTGATGGGCAGCCTCCTTCACAGCATTCAGGCAGTAGTGTTAGCTGCAGTGGGGAAGTGGAAAGGATGGGACAGATATAAGCTTCAAATTAAAATGAAACTGACCTTATTACACTATTTCTTCTTCAGTTATATGTTTTAGTTTAATGTATCCCTGTTGGTGACCAAGTCAAGGAGCAAAGGCATGGTGCTCTCTCACTTCAAGCTGCAGACCTATTATTCTACCAGTGGGAAATAAGGCTTTTGCAGTCTATTATGGGAAGCAAAATTGCTTCATCCTCAGGAATCTAAGTATTTCACGAGCTAGCAATAGGGAGCCCATACAAAGCTATAATTTGCAATCTGAATCTAATTTCAAACTTCATCTCACCAAAAATGAAAATTAATGTATGAAGGGACTCCTTGTATCACAAGTACTCTCTTTCTGAATTCTATTACCTTCTGAGTTAACCCATAATTTAGCTTTTTTAAACAAATCAAATTGAAATTGATGGATGCTTTAAAGTTTACAGTTTAATTTCTTTGTGTACCGTATCTTAAAAAATTACAGTCAGTTTAGGATAAAACCAAGTGTACATAATATGAAATAAGCTTGTCAGGAAGCCTACTCGCTTAGGCTGCAGAGTTTTCAAATCTTCTTAGCATAAAGGAGAACTTTTAATAGACCTTATCCAAGTGTGTTGAGACTGTGTAGTCCTGCACATCTCCTGGAAATAGATGGTAAGGATGAATAAGCACCATCTTAGATGTGCCCTTAACCTCTAATTCAATGCATACATAATATATGTCCTTCTGATCTCAAGAACGCTACATTGGAGAAGACAGGCTAGACACAGATTGTCTTAATGGGAGTGATAAGAATGATTTTGAGGCACCAGAAAGACAATGTTTCCCAAGCTGAGGTAGGACAGATAGCTATGCTTTTATGCAGATGGGGTCTTTTGAATGGCATATTTACAAAAGGCTTAAAGACTAGATTGACTCGGTAGGTTCAATGAACCCACGTACCAGGAGGAGGTTTCTGGGGGGCTTCTGTTACCAGCAGGAGCCTGCAAGGGCTGTACTGAGGTGGGGAGCCCCTTGTACGGCTGGTCCACAGCCTGGGGTCACCTCACTTCAGCCTTGGAAACAGATCTGAGCAGTGGAAAGGGTTGTGTGTCAACACACAACGGTAATGAGTGAAGACATATCCGGCAGTAAGGGGAACCCCAGGCCATCTCTGATCACTGAAGGACCTGCTCTTACCTGCCTGCGATCAGCTGCATTTGACATTTTTCATGCCAGCCGGCCGCCCCACTCTACTTTTTTATCCCTTTTTTTAAAAAAGCTGATACGCTTCAACTCTTTCCAAGTGCAAGCTCATGTAAAAGCTAAGAAAAGTAAATAAATGATCCTAATTAGTCTCTTCTTTCATGTTTTCAAGCAGAGACTTGCGGTCTGGCAACTGATCACGCTCATGCTGCGGATATGCACTCTTCTGTCCCTGTGAAAGCTTCCTTGAATTTGAATCAAGCATCAGACACCATGGAAAGCTCTGCACAGGGGTGCTCAGGGAAGATATCCCAGACCTCAGCAGCAAAGCCCTCTGGAGACCCTGCTGGTAGTGGGCAGGGTGTGCTGCCTCCATGCGTGCCCTGCCTGCTGGGGGCTGCTGCGGAGCCAGCCGAAGGGGTGGAGGGCACTTAAACCAGCTATGGTACCCACCAGTACACACCCTGCAGATGCTCGTGTCTGAGATAAACAGGGAGGGCAGAAATACAAAGAAACGCTTGGATGAAAATTGCCCAGCAGCCTTAATTCAGCTCCCGGTGCATACATACTCCCTAACCCTGAGGGCTTGGCTTTGAAATCTTGAGTGTCATTTCTTACCGGCAATAAAAACAATGCTGTTTCCACATCTTACATTTCCATGGGAATTGTTTAGTGAGCACTGATTTACTTAGCTTTGTTTTATGTTGCTGTGACTTCTTATGAGTGCTTTTACTTTTCAGGTAGGAAACCTGAAACCTGGGAAAATAGCCTGTCTAATGTGGGTTAATGTGGTTATTTCTCTGTGGAGGAAGAGTAATAGCATGAAACACAGTGCTTGTTCGTGTGATTGCTTCCAAGGGTCGGGTGGCATTTTTTTCTGACTTGCATTACCAATTGCTTCAGCTTTTAACTTGGAAGGACCAAAGAGCGTGAGGGGTTTGATATCACGTTCTCACTCTCTGTGTGTTCCCATAACCGAGCTCTCAGTCCTTTGGTAGCAGAATAACAACACGATCCAGTATAAATCCACACAGACAAATGTAAAATCATTTAGTATTGGACTGGATAACATGCAATATGACTAAATATTTAGCAGAAGCCCAGGTGGGCAGACAGGAGGAATTTGTGGGACAACAATTTTCTCTTGGAAAACCGTGGAAGCCCCCAATTCCCATGACGTCTGTTGTGGCCTTCTGAGGCCATTTATTTAGAATGATGCTAAGCATGGTAGACCTATTATTTTGAAGACTGTATTTTTGTGTGAATGTGTAGACAATTGTGTAGTAGATTAACCTTTTCTATTTTCATGAACAACATTTTTTTCTCTACTGCTAACAAATATTTCACAGAAGCAAAAGAAAGAAGGCACAAATATACCCGGCGCACTTTCTTATTTATGCACATGTATTATTGCTAAATAATGTATGTTATTTGGCAACGGAAAGTTATTCTTGTGCCTATTGACATTAGTATTGCTGTTTCTGCAAACAGTTAGATTTCTCATACATATGCATTACCTCGCCTTTCTCGCCGCACACCCAGGTAAGCAATCATCATTCAGTATTTCATTGTGTGAAATGGCAATAAAGAATCCTGCAGCACCCACTGCTTTTACAGCCTCTAGCTCTGTCCTTTAAACAGTGCAGTTTTAAACATCGTTTCCCAGAGGCGTAGAGGCTGAAGAAAGCAGATCCAGGAGCAGAAGTTCAGCTTCCAGAGCTGGTACAGGTCACTCAGAGCCCATCCATACATGTTCCTTCCTTCCCCTGGGGGGCAGCAGAATATTGCTGTTAAGGTCAGTGCACTTGATGCTAAACCCTTGGGACTAACATAACACAGTTTGCTTGGCTATACTGAATTTTCCTGCCATGTATTCCTGCCATCCTGGAAATAATCTGTGGTGCCTCTGGATGGGGAGAACTTTACCAGGTGAGGAGAGTGGGTTGAAATGCAGCGCTTCTATTTAAAGCACTAAGTAAGACAAATTTCTAACCTGTAGTACCTTCAGGTTGCAATTTGCCTCTTACCTCCCTTAAATTCCACATCAGCTCTAGGAAGGCTCATATCTGAAGGTGTTACATTGGCAGGGCTGGAAAATAAGCTCTGCCTTGTCACAAAGGTGGGACCTGTAGACCTGGACCTGCAGACGGCCCGAGAAGTCTCTGCATCCTCTTTGTGCTACAGAAGTAGTTTGTCCTTTCATGAGCAGGCACAGTGCAGGTCGTGTTGCATATCCCAAGACCCCCAAAGCATCAAATATTCCATCTGATTTGTTTGAGGGTTTGGGAGCAACATGAATATAGTTCTCACAGAGCACCTATGGCTCAAGCTGCTCAGCACAACTTCTCCACACTGCTTTGCCAATGTCTTTCAGCATTCACCTGAGCTAGAAGCACCATCCTTAAAAGAAAAGGATCTCATATTAAGTTTAAATGTTCAGAAACAATGCCAGTCTCCTAAAGTAGTAAAACTGCCTTGCAAACCATTACAATTTTGAAAATGCAATATATTTTAAAATCTCTTTACTGTTCCTCCTTTCTGGGACCATATTTTCAGTTTACTTTTCAACTGTTTTGGTGATAACAAAGAGCCAACCAAAACAGAGGGTACTTTCATACACACTGTCACAAGTCCTACAACAGGCTGCAAGCATTGTGCTTCTCATCTTCACCTTCCACCCTTTGCTCAGGCTGCAGCACAACTCTACCCACTGCAGTGACAGGCATTTTTGAAGCAAGCCACGGGACAGAAGAAAATGAAGGTGGCTACAAACACATTTCACATCGTTTTTCAAATCGGAGTGACCTCAAGAGCGTTGGTGGCAATCTGGCAGCTTGGAAATAAAAGACGTCATATCCCATTATCAGCCTCACCACATCCTCCCTTTCAAGCACTGTTTGAAGAAGCCCAAGGCAATTGAGTTGCCATTGAATCACTTCTGCTAAAGTTGGACTTCCTAAAGCTGACTGTGGTTTATTAAAAAAAAAAAAACGAACAAAAAACTAGCACTGGAAGAGATTTAAAGAAAGCATAAATTGTATTACCTTGGAAACTACTGGAAAACAAGTGTTGAGGTCCAGCAAGGGCATATAGGGTAATGCATTAAATATGATATCCAACCACAAGCAGGACTTTCTTCAGCTGTAGGAGATGTGATGAAAAATAGGGCTAAAAGAAGGTTAAGAGGCTCTGGATTCTCAATTACTTTGTAACAAAAGTGTCTTGGGGTGATTTATGAGAGATTCAGAACTTTTATGTCTTCTGGGAAATGAAATTTTTTTTTATGGGAAGCTATTCAGAATGCCATAAACCCCTATTTTTTTCCCAACTAAATATATTTTGTACCTCTAGGTATCGTGTGGCAAAATAAACAATAATAATAATAAGGACAGGTCAGATGAAAAGCCTCATTTCTGTTGTATTTCTGCCATTTCTGCAGGAGAGGTCTCTTAGCACTGTGCGGTGGATCAGGAAGGCAGCAGGATGCCTCTGCACGTGGGGATGCTCCTCACCCGGAGGTGGCCTGCGCACCCAAAGCCCGCAGTGCCTGCCTGGCTCCCCACGGGCAGCAGAGGCTCTCCACACAAGAGCAGGGGGCTCTCCCTACAGCTGACCCACAGGATGAAGGCCACTATCCATAACAGACACGCGCCATAGCCAAGGAGGATGATATAACAACTTGGCAGCCACTACTTCAGAGCTCTGAAAAGCAACTGTATAACACGCTTTCCCATATACACAGCCTGTATATTACACAGAATCACAGAATGGTCAGGGTTGGAAGGGACCTCTGGAGATCATCTAGTCCAACCCCCCTGCCAGAGCAGGGTCACCTACAGCAGGTTGCACAGGACAGCGTCCAGGTGGATTTTGAATGTCTCCAGAGTGGGAGACTCCACAACTTCCCTGTGCCAGTGCTCTGCCACCCTCAAAATAAAGAAGTCCCTCCTCATGTTAAGATGGAACTTCCTATATTCAAGTTTGTGCCCGTTACCTCTTGTCCTATCACTGGACACCACTGAAAAAAGACTGTTCCCATCTATCTGGAACTCTCCCTTTAAGCATTTGTAAGCATTAATAAGATCCCCCCTCAGTCTTCTTTTTTCTAGACTGAAAAGACCCAAGTGCCTCAGTCTTTCCTCATAAGAGAGATGTTCTAATCCCCTAATCATCTTTGTAGCCCTTTGCTGTACCCTCTCCAGCAGTTCCCTGCCCTTCTTGAACTGGGGAGCCCAGAACTGGACGCAATACTCCAGATGTGGCCTCACCAGGGCAGAGTAGAGGGGGAGGATGACCTCCCTCCACCTGCTGGCCACACTCTTCTTGATGCACCCCTGGATGCCATTGGCTTTCTTGGCCACCAGGGCACATTGCTGGCTCATGGTCATCCCGTTGTCCACCAGGACTCCCAGGTCCCTTTCCACAGAGCTGCTCTCCAGGAGGTCAGCCCCCAACCTGTACTGATGCATGGGGTTATTCCTCCCCAGATGCAGTACCCTACACTTGCCCTTGTTGAATTTCATAAAGTTTCTCTCTGCCCAACTCTTCAGCCTGTCCAGGTCACGCTGTATGGTGGCACAGCCTTCCGGTGTGTCAGCCACTCCTCCCAGTTTTGTGTCATCAGCAAACTTGCTGATGGTATACTCTATCCCTTCATCGAGGTCAAATTAGGGTCATATCAGGGTCATCAGTGCTTCCTGGAGTGGTAAAACTACTTTTTTTTTTTTTTTTAAACACAGTTTTGCTCCTGTTAGCCCAGAAGAGCCCGCACCATGCGGGGATATCACAAACATTGTAAAACATCATCAACTGAGTCATTTACTGAATCTTAACATTTTTGCATCTGGGCTGCAGGAAAACAGATGTGCACAAGTGACTCTGAGGACTGAAATGACTCACAGCGCTTTAACACTAGTGATGGCAAGTGAGAAGGAAAGATGGCAGCTTGAACCTCAGAGCCCAGTCTGAGCCCGCAGGGCTGGTAACCGGAACATTTTTCACTTGTAACCGGAGCACATGTCTTATGGAAGCCACTGAACGGTGGTAAACCCGAATGCTGTGTGGCACTTTCTTACAGAGGCACTTCACAGAGTGTAAAGGCGTTGTAAGAGCAATACCATTTCTCAGATGTGCAGCATGGCTCCTGACTCTAATGTTGTCTTTTCTGTATATCAGTGGGAGTTCTCGGCATACAAAAGAACAGCACCAGAAGCAAAATGTCATTTGCAGGTTGGGAGTAAAAATTTTGCCCTAAGACTGATTAGAAATGAAATTTAAAAGACGCAGAGATTTACTGGTTCAGCCTACAGTCAGACTGCTCAGTGCTGCAATGCCAGAGAGTCAACTACTATCAGCCATTTGCTTATCCTCCTAAAGCACCAAAATCAATCCCTGAAATGAAGTAAACATAGCTGCATTGATCTGGTGATGACCTAATTTTTGAAAGTCACTAAGAGCCCATAATGGTATTTTAATAAAATACAGCATTTGTTGGAGCGCTGACATGCAGGCAATGGGAGGGTTCCGTGATTGCTCTGATCAGTCTCAGGACTGGAGAGCAAACGGTAGCAGGAATCTTCCCCAGGGTGCAGCTGAGAGACAAGAAGATCATTAAAAAAACAAGTGCTTTTCAATTAAATGTGACAGTCTTGATAGTGGGGTGATTTTTCTGGATAACTTTGGCATAGGAACAAAAAGATGCATTGCTTTCCACTTCTTGGGGAAAGCCTACAGACACAGTGCTCTCCTCGTTTTGGCAGCCCATTAATTTGCCCTTGGCAGCCCTCTTGAGCTGAGAACCATGGAGCCAGATGTGGGCAATCCTATCTCAAATGACCCTGTTGGATATGCTCCATATCACAGGTGTATGCACAACTGCTGTACTATATTTCTATACCCCACGTTTCCATAGACCTGTGGGGTGTTGCTTCCCATACTCTATGTTAACTGTTTTCTGCAATCACCAATACATGAACAGCCTCACCGGACACCTTCCCTACCCCTCCCTTCTCCTGGCATTACTGTAGCCATGGCCAGCAGGGATCTGGGGAAGGCAAGGGGCAGCAAAGCCTCTCTACAGGGTCTGCTTTTTGAGAGGCACGAGACTGACCTTTATAGATAGTCCACAGTCTCAGCTTTTGCCTGAGCGTCCTTGGTGTCCCTGCCCTCTCTTTGCATTGATGAGCACAGGGACAGCTGGGTGCTGATGCCTGCCCTTGGGGACGGGACAGTCCCTCTGGCTCTGCAAACCTGAACCTGAAGTGTAAACTCCCAGTTCAATCACAGTTTTTTAGTAAAGGTTCTTTGTCAGCCTGAGGAACAACTTTCTTTCACACATAGGGAAACCTGCTACAAACACTTTCTTCTTTCTCTAGCTGTCCTGGTTACATTAAAAATTCATCTTAGTTGTTAGTTGCAACACTGGTTTCTCACTAACTACCACCTTATACTGCAAAAGGGCTATGGTCCCACCCCTATTATGAAGAAGGCCCTACAGAGCATCTGACCCTTCAGGTGGGGGAAGCCTTATGTGCTATTTTCCTGCCTAACACAAGCTTTAGGGCATCTTTAGATGGTACCTTCAGAGTACTACCAGGAGATACTCCTCTATTGCATCCCCTGGGGCAATGTTGCCTATTACCTCCCATCCGGGCTATATGGTCCATTCCCCTGGGATGTGTACAGTCTAGTGCTTTAGGTCTATACCGACAGAAAGGTACAGATGTGCCAGATCAGACTATCCCTGTAGCCAGCCAAATGTATGTCCCAAAATTGTCCGTGTGGCTGCTTCCTAAACCCTGTGGTGACCAATGCTTTTTGCTGGTGAAGGGTGGGATTCAGCTTCAGAGACACCTACCTACACTTACACTGAGGCCCCTGCATGCATGTGTCTACACGAGGTCTGCTGTCAGTTCCCAGCAGTTGCTGGAGATGGGATACAGGATTTGGGGGCCTGAGACCCCTCTAGTGTCTTCAGGACATCAATGCACAGGCAGCAAATGCACCACAGGACTTATAGGAGGTCTGTACTCCTCCAAAGGAGGAGGTGAGGGGAAGCCTAAGGCACTCACCTGGCACTAGATGTTTATGCTTAAGCAACTGAAGTGAGCAGTAAATGTTCTTCTGCAAAGTCCCTGGAGAGTCTTGTTGTCTACTCCTGGGTGTTTATAGAGATGCTTGTGGGAAAAGGAGGTACTCCTTGAGAGCAGGAATGACTGTAACAGCAGAGTGGCAAGGCCACTTGCCTGGATGCCAGCCCCTGCTGCAATGTATTTTCTGCTAAATACTCATTTAGGTGAGGACAGAACCCTGGTGTTTCCAAATAAGTTTCCTACCTGTTAACCTACAGATTGATGTTGATTCCTGTTTCCTCTCACTCTCCCCTATTTCCTTTTTCCCGTTATCTCAGCCTTTTCCCATCTTGGTACTCCTTTCACACAACCATTTTCCTTGCCCCTTTCAGCTGCACTTGCTTGGGAAGGTTTGTTCAGGCAACCAGCACAGGAGTCCGAACTGTGAATCCAGGTTGGAGATTACTCTTAAGTCTCAGAGTGACAAAGCCAAAGACACACACGCTCCTCTCTTCAGCCATTTCCCTTTTGGGCAACTCTCTGGTCAGCTTTCTGGCCTTTGCAGATTTGCTGTCCTGGGTAAGGTGCTCAGAAGCTCCCCTCACTGGGGGAAGCCCCACAGGTGCCGCTTGAGGAGCTGTGCATGGGTGGAGATGCCCCTCGTGAGGCTCCTCTTCAGCCTCATGGTGCTGCTGTTCCTGCACGTGGCCCAAATGTGCCCAACCTCATTTTCAAGTCTTCATCTTTCTGCGTAGTCCTTTTGGATTACACCAAAGTATTTAGGGGGGCCATGAGAACTAAGTACTTAAAGGGTGTATGTTGGTACAACTACTAATGAGGTTTTGTCATAGTTGCCGGCAGAAGGAAAGCACTCAAGTTGATGCCTCAGCACATCACTCCATCCTATATCCCTAATTAAATTCTGTAGAGTAGTTTATGTCCCTAGAAACCAGTAACCAGCCGAGATGCTCTTTTTTGTTTCCCTACAGTATCCTTTATTTAGCTTTTTTTAACTCCCATTTCTAAGGCGAGCACTCTGACCCTCTGTTAACTTCAGCCATGTAACCAACCTCCTTCCAGTACTACAGGATGTTGTGTCCCTCTATCACGATAACGCTGTATTACCTTTTGTGTTTACCTCATAAGACTTGGAGCACCTGGTTACTGTGCCTCTGCATGGTTCCTTAGAAAATCACCCTCTCAGTTAGCTGTTTAAGTAACTCCATCCCTAACAGTCCCAAAGTTTAACAAAACAGTTTCTTTTTAAAACACTTGACTCTGGCTACCTGAAAAAATTCCTGCTCTTTCTTTTGATGTTACCTTCTGGATACCTTACACTGTCTCTTTGGAGCTGCTTTTCTGTGCTGTCTTTGTAGGTCCTGCACTAAGTTTATTTTATTTTGCCCTGGAGGCCACGGGTCTATTTTGTAATTATAAGCTTTTGTTGCCTTTCTTTGAGTTCTTTCCAATGTAGCAATACCTATTTTTAATTGACTTGGCAGAGAAAGGATGTGAGCCTGAAATGCACCACAGATTACAAGAACATTATTTTTTAAAGTTTTGCCTGAGCAAGAGCAAGGTAGATTTTTGCTCTATTGGCAAAAGCTTGGATCACCTTCCAAGTCTAATCAAGAACACTGCCTGTGTCTTTTGCAATCTCTCTTGACCATTTGGAGAGTGAGGAGGCCACGAGCTCTGTAATTCTTCCTGCAAGGATGACCGTGGGCTCCTGCAAGGCCATTGAAGCCACAGCCTCTGTGCCTGTGTAATATTATAGGCCATATTTCTGCTGATATAAGATGGATTCAGAGGGAGACTTTTTGTCTCAAGTGCATACCTCACTGAGCTTAAAACTCATTAGAGTCTAGTAAGAAGCATATTACAAGCAGAAGAGTGAATGAATTTTAATAAATTAGATTTGAAGTAGAAAATATATTATTATTGGAGATTTTTGTAAACTGTTTTTCTCTTATGTATTATCATGCATCATATTCCTACATTTATAATTACTTGCCTTTGCTTTCAGTTTAATCTTAGTGATTAAAGCTGAAAGATATAAAAAGTGCATTAATGTGGTTGCAATTTCTAGGCAGTAAATCATAGTAAGAAATACCGGATAATCCTAATAGTTTTACAGAATAACATGAAAGTTACACCCACAGTTGGTTACTATAAGTCTTTTATTCAAATGGGGGTGGCTGGATGAAAACAGGTATAAAAACATTACATACACATGTACGGATGCACCTATAAGCATACACCCCCTCCAATAAAAACACAGCAGATATGTATTGGATAGTCTGACAGATAGTGGTTACCTGAGTACACAGTGTTTGTATTTAACATAAATATTTTGGAACGGTGTGATTTCTATCATTTACAACACAAAACTGCTTCCACTTTGTGTGCAGGCTGAAGCAACGCTCGCATTCACAATCCCAGGACGCAACACAACCTCACCGCTACTCATTCCTGCTCACCTGCACAGCCTGCACCCTCGTGGAACTGATCCTGCAATCCGCCATGAGCAATAATACTCTAAAATACAAGCTTCTGGCTTAACCACACAAGTTATTCTTCTGAGCCTGTAGCACAATTTAAGTGCTTCAAGTATGCTGTGGGGCCAGAAACGAGGTGCCCACCCCCTTGCAGGAGCAATCTCGCTCTGCAGCGGCACTCTGACACGTGGCCATAGACATGTGCATCCTATTTTCGCTTGACAATTGACGGTGTTATTCATTGTGGTAAGAGTCCACCCAGCAAAAGAGCAATCTGGCTGCACGGGACACAAATGTACGCATCAGGAGCTTGACATAAGGAGCATTTTGGGAAGGTAAAAATTCTTCAAAATATGTAGGTAAAAGGCCAGATGGAGAACCGAGCTTGTTAAATGAGCTGCTTTTCAGCTCGCACAGCCAGCCAGAGCCTGGTACAGCACCTTCCAGGCACATGCCCTAATTTGCACTAGTTCGGGTTATGGTAGTGCATTTAATAACATTTGATGATAATAGTCCAGAAAATCTTGGTGCCTCTAAGACCACTGTGAAATGGTGGCAGAAAAGGCTGCTGAGAACATCTCTCCTACAACTTGGTGCAGGAAGATCTGTATTCTGGAGATGGCACTCTTGTCAGAGCTGACAAAAGTTCTGTTTGGGGTAGAGCGTGCTGGATTTTGGAGACTACAGGCATATCCAGGTTAAAATACAAACATCCTCTTTTGATTTTTTTTTTTTCCCCCACACCAGAGGACTTGTAAATAAGATGTTGAGATTGCAGTGGACCAGTGGGCTCTGGAGATGGCTGTGGGAACTGAAGTGCACAGAGCTTTACCACATATGTGCTTTCTTAATGAGTGCAGGAGAGTTAACACACAGCAGCTTTAAAAGCAAGAGCAACACAAATGAGCAAGCACTGGGAAGCTTACATTTGAAGTCAAAATTTGTTCTTTACTTTAAAAATACATGTTTGCTTCTAAAGAAGGAATAGTTCTGCTGGCTATCTGTTCTCTTCTGGTTAAGCAGGAATTGTAATGGTAAATAGTTTTACTGTAGTAAGTGACATTTCTTATCAGTCAATTATCTAATTTACTCAATGTGTTAGGGAAGAAGTGTCCTGATTTCAGCTGACCAAGGCAGTGAGTGGTCACCAACACAGAAAATGCTAATGTTCTAACCTTCACAGACCTACTATGTCTATCTGTAAGTGTATTTCTAAGTGCCCAATCATTGTCATATTTCCCTGGGTACTTTACAAAATCAGATAAACCATGGCAACTGAATTATAATGTGGCTTGAAAGGAAAAGCCGTTAACAAAAAGAAATGCATTCTCCCCACTAGTTCCTTAATTTAAAATTCACACCAGGCTTCAGCAATCTGAATATTAGAAGAAAAAATATTTCAAAGAGAATATGCAATGACTAAGTGGTTATATATTCCTATCTCCTCCCAGAAGAGTAAATGACAACTATGTTTGGCAGAAACCTGAGGAGTTGCACTATACTCAGTCAGACCAATTGTATCCAGTTTTTGCCTCCAGTGATGGCCAGCAGCAAACTGCTTTGGCACGGCGTGTTTGGTTTTAAGCTTTGTGGCTCCGAAAAGGAGGCCAGGCACTACTGTATGTATAGAGGAATTCTGTTTTTCATTGCAAGCCATGGAAAGCAGGAAGGCATATATGCCTCATGCATTTTTCATCCTGGGCAATACAGCAGCAGTTAATCTCGTTAAGGCTGAAGGCAGCTGTGGGTGCGTAAGGGACTGTGGGACAACTGTGGAGCCTCTCCCCATCATGTGGCAGTGCATCAGAGAGCGATAAAGCCCACCTGCTCTATTCCTCACAGAAGTATCTAACTCTTGCTAACCTTTCAAGAGCGGTTCGTGGCAATGAATTCCCCATGACAGTTGTATAATGCATGGAAAAGAATTGTCTTTGAGGAATTTCTGATTTCTACAAGGCTGGTTGCTTTTCTTAAGTTTGAAAGTGTCAATAGTAGACTTCAGTTTCTATCCTATTTTCTGCATTATATGCTTGCTCAGTTGTCTGTCCTAACTTTTAAAAGCTCTCCTCATATGGAAGAATACATCCTACGCATGTTTTTGGTATTATATTTTTCTTTGGTTTCAGATGTAATGCTTTTAGCTGGAGTATTTTAAACTATGCACCCTAGAGAGCTCCTTCTACGTAAGTTAATGGGACTTCAGTGACCTGCAGCAGAAGCATTTCATCTCTTGATTTGCTACTATTCCTTGTCACCTTCTTAATACGACTTAACATTTATTTATCTGCTTTCTTATTTCCTGTTGAAACTTTTCCAATGAGATATCCATAGTGATGTTCGTGTTCTCTCTTATGATTTCTTTGATTTAGAGTATTGTAGTACTGAGGTAGATGCAGCCGCCTTCTGCCTTGCATTTCTATTTGTTGATTTAACAGCAACTATCTGTATCACATTCAGTTTCATCTTTCATTATGTGACCTTTTTGGCAATGTTGTTAGATTCTTTGGGAATCCTGCATGGTCTTTTGTTCTCCTGTTATGAACTTGTGTCATCCTGAAGTGATGTTACTTCACTCATATTCAGATTCTTTTCTGATATAACTCATATCCACGTAAGTTTCTCTGCTTACAGCCTTTGTTTTTATTGAAGATTGGTTATATAGTCACTATCTCTGCTGATAACTTTTCAGGTTCTTATAAAATCAGAACAGAATGGTTCCCCCGCATCCAGTTTTGACTCCATGGGTGACAGATGAAAAAGTTGGGATGAAGAAATGCTATTATAATATTTTTTATCATATTTTAAAGGAAGAAGAAAAAAATGGAGTTAGACTAAGGTCACTTTTAATATTCTGAAATAAATATTCAAATCTGTGACACTAAGAAACTGTTGTATGATAACCATAAGTAATCATAGAATCACAGAATCATAGAATGATAGAATAGTTTGGGTTGGAAGAGACCATTAAGGATCATCTAGTCCACCCTCCCTGCAATGAGCCCAGACATCTGCAACTGAATCAGGTTGCTCAGAGCCCCGTCCAACCTGACCTTGAATGTTTCCAGGGATGGGGCATCTACCACCTCTCTGAGCAACCTGTGCCAGTGTTTCACCACCCTCATTGTAAAAAATGTCTTCTTCATATCTAGTCTGAATCTACCCTCTTTTAGTTTAAAACCATTACCCTTTATCCTACCACTTCAGGACCTGCTAAAAAGTTTGTCCCCATCTTTCCTGTAGGCCCCCTCTAAGTACTGGAAAGCCACAATAAGGTCTCCCCAGACCCTTCTCTTCTACACACTGAACAACCCCAACTCTCTCATCCTGTCTTCATAGGAGAGGTACTCCAGCCTTCTGATCATCTTTGTGGCCCTTCTCTGGACCCTCTCCAACAGGTCCATGTCTTTCCTGTGCTGAGGACTCCAGAGCTGGATGCAGTACTCCAGGTGGGGTCTCACCAGAGCGGAGTAGAGCGTTAGAATCATCTCCCTCGACTTGCTGGCCACACTTCTTTTGATGCAGCCCAGGATGCGGTTGGCTTTCTGGGCTGTGAGTGCACATTGCCGCTCATGTCCAGCTTTTCATGCACCAGTACCCCCAAGTCTTTCTTGGCAGGGTTGCTCTCAATCCCTTCATCCCCCAGCCTGTATTGATACTGGGGGTTGCCCCAACCCTGCGTTTGGCCTTGTTGAACCTCATGAGGTTCACACAGGCCCCCTTCTTGAGCTTGTCCAGGTCCCTCTGGATGGCGTGCTGTCCCTCAATGTCAACCGTACCACTCAGCTTGGTGTCTTCCGCAAAGTTGCTGAGGGTGCACTCAATCCCACTGTCTATGTTTTTGATCAAGATATTAAACAGTACTGGTCCAAATATGGACAGGGATGGATTCTTTGCCAGACAATGCCTACAATGTGCCATCAGGTAGGAAGATAACAATGCAGGCTTTGGATACTCTAAATTATATAATTAGAGTGATTAGTAAGAATACCTGTGCATCAAGTAAATGTTAGATTAAAGGAAAAAAAAAAGATTTTTCTGAACAGCTTCAGCCCCCAGAGAGAAGTTAATCCTGCATGTCAAACATATACTATAAACCGGTTCATTAATAGTCTCAACCATCTGCTAAAAAAAATAAAGCAAGTCATTCATTTATAAGAACTAGATAAGGTCGATAAATCCTCAAAGGCTAATGAAGTAAAGGGTTCTGAGCAAGGTTTTAGCGAGGTCTGTACGCACGGGAAGGCTGCTATCACACCATACATACATCCGTGCCCCTGAGCAGTTTACAGAAGGCCTTTGACGTTTGGGAAACAGCTGGACACACAAGCACACCTCTTCGTGGTTCATGTCTGACACTGCCTGGGGAGCCATGCCACCGATAAACCTCATGGGGCTGCCCACAGACCAACAAGCCTACCAAGATGCTGTGGGCTTTCCTGAATGCTGGCTTATGAATATAAAGAAAAAGGGCTGTACAGCCTTGTATTTCTACTCAGTTGAAAAACACAGGCAGATCGGATTTTCTGAAATACCGACTTTAGCACATCCAACCAGTAATGCGTTTGTGCTGGGCATGCAAGCATGTTTTCAGAGCACCCCTGAGCCCAGAGCCTTGAGAGCTACAGGGCACCCCAGGGGACCACAGCACTGACATCTCCTTTCAGATCAGCCGCAGCGTCACTATCCAAACCACTACGCTGGACCGACAAGGTTTACTTATAAAACTTTTAGGGTTACTTATTCCTTAAGTTAAAATAAGCAGGGGAAGGTGTAAGATCTTCCGAACAAGATACACACACACACGCAGATATGTATACACACCTATGTATACATAGCAAATAAGTTGATAAAAATGAAAGCCAAACCTTCAGCTATTGGCTCCAGCCTCAAGAAAAGACGGACTAAGCCACATGCCCAGAGGACTATCACATCTCTGTTCTGGCAAAGCAGAGAAGGAGAGGGCATGTTCTGCAGTCAAAAGTCCCTTGACTGAAATGGGATTTCAGGTTGCCTGGAGGGTCCTCTGAAACACAGCAAAGTAGCGGCTGCTTGTGCAGATCTCTCCCAGGGCAATGTGGCCTAGGGAAAGCGATGAAAAAGAGGTTTGTAAGCCTTATAGGACTTAATATATTAACACAGTTATGGCAAATTCCAGCCAGAAGTCTACCAACTCCCAGGAAATTCCCAAGCATTGCTGCCCTTGCGTGCCTGGAACCCAGGTGCGCTCAGTGATGGGGCAGGAGCAAGTCTGCGCTCACCTCCAGAGAGCAGCGAGGTGTCAGGAGAGGTGGTTACTGCAAGCCAGCTTCTGGTGGAGAAAATCACAGGTCACTGTAGCCAAATGCATTTGAAGGAGGACAAGTTGCATTCTTCTGAGTGCATATAGATGAAGAATTTGCGTTCTTTGCAGCCAAGTTTTACTGGCCACGTTGCAAGGAGGTTTGCTGCTACCCACTGAATTACCAGGTTTGCCTGAATTTATAGCTGGAATCACCCACATTATCTTTTGAATTTTAGGTAGGACTGTAGATAAGGTTTGATGCTCTGTCACAGTGTGGGAGTCCTGTGGGGTCTCCTACTATTGTTATGAATACTGTGCGTGATCCAGGTCCTCTCTGTGCCAGGGACAGCATTACTAGCAAGCCAATTATCTGCAAAACCGTGCAATGGTCATTTGCACTTTGCTGGCTGCTTATACAGCTTTTAATAACCTTGTAATCTCAGCCAAGCCCATGTTTGGCAGGACAAACAGAGTTTTGTCCTGTCTCTGGACTTTCCCTTGCCAGAAGTGCTTCTGCCAAGATGCAGCTCTAACAGGATTAGCCTAGAGCAAGCGACTAACCTAGGGAGTTGGTGTAATGAAAAAAGATTACTTTTTTTTTTTTTTACTTGATGTGATTAGCGAATGAAATATAACCAGTTAACAGCACCAGATAAACACTCTGTAGCACTCTTTAAATAGTATAATGGACCATTAGCAGTCCTAACAGGAGTTTGCTCAACCCAGCTTTGCCTGACACAAATAGTAGCATCTGCTCTCTAGCAGGAGCCGGATAGCAGGGATCACATCATATATTTTAAGAAGAAAGCTTAAATCGCAGCCTTTCACAGCTACTAAAGTAAAGACATTTTGAACCTGTCTCCTGAAAACCCCATTTTGGGGCAGCAGTTAGAGTCAGCAGGATTTCCGACACTGATTTCAGTGAGATCTCTAAAGCAAAGCATCTTTTGTTGTAAACATTGTCATGATGCATCTGTTTGGAAAAGAATTATTCAGGATGAAAGACAATAGAGTAGACATTTAAAAACGCAGGCAAACTATCAAGAAAAGCTTCCCAAAAATCATACAAGTGCAAAATGGAAAGAAACTCCAGGATAACTTTTAAGCCTAACCCCTGCTTTACACCAGAACCAAGTATTTTCACACCACTCCTAAGAGATGTGTCTAACCTCTTAAACCTCCAGTGAAGGTTATGTAAAAGCTTCCCTTAAAAGTTTTTTCCAGTGTCTTACTAGCCTGACAACTGGAAAATGCTTCCTAATATATAACATAATTTTGCTTTAATACAAATTTAACTACTGTCCTGTTTTCAATAGACAAGAAATATAGTTAATCACTGTCCAATTAAAACAGTCTTTTTTTTAATTTATTTTAAGACCATAATTATATTCCCTCTATCTTCCATTCTATAAAGAAAACAAACCATATATTTGAGCCTTTCCTTAGAAGTCAGGGTGTCTGAATTTTTGCATTCTTGCTCTTTTTCTGTGGACAATCTTTTCTCAAAGGAGGGACTTCAAACTGGACACAAACCAGCCATGTTATTAACTCCCATACCATATCTGACACTCCTGCTAATACATCTCATGGTATTTTTCTTTTTGAGCAGCAGCTTCTTGCTTTTGACTTGTGTTAAGATGGTGGTTCATTGTAACGCCAGATCCTTTTCTGCAGAGTAATCCAAGATCATTCTCTCTCGATATCCCCAAGCTTATATTTGTGCATTTGATTTTTTTCCTTCCTAAGTGAAGTACTTTGTACTTGTCTTTATTTCATTTCATCTTATTGATTTCAGGCCATTTCTCCGATTTGTCAAGATCATTTCAAATCCTAAACTTGTCCCCCACAGAGCTTGCAACCCCTCCCAGCTTGGTGTCATCAGCAAATTAGTATATATGCTATTCCATCATTTGAACTGCTAATGAAATTATTGAACAGAACTGGCCCAAGATAGCCCCCCGCGGGAACCCATATAAAATGCATGTCTGGTTTGATAGAGAGTGTTGATAAGAATGTGAATCATTCTGACTATATTTTTTTCAAGCAACATATCTACTGTACAGTAATTTCAACGAGGACTTCTCCCACTGTGCTATGAAATGCTGGGGAGCTTTATACAGGACTGTGTCAAAAGCTCTACTGAAGAAGACACAGCGACTGTTGTCCTCTTATCCAGCAGGCCTATCAAGAGAGGGAATCAGACAGGTTTGACATGATTTGTTTTTCGCAAATCCATGCCGGCTTTTTCTTATCACCTTGTTATTCTCTAGGTGCTTATAAATCAATCATGTAATAATTTGTTCCAGGATCTTCTCAGGCACTGAAATTACTCTGACTTCTCCAAAATTCTCAAGGGCTTCCTTTATTCCCTTTCTGAAGATAGAAACCATGTCTGTTATTCTTTGCCCTCTGAAATTTCTTCTGCACTTCATGAATTCTCAAAGATGTACTTTTCAGATTGCCTCTGTTGGCTTCCTCTGGCCCAAATTCATACATAATTCATTTGACATACACTCATCTGCACGGGTCCGCCCCCCCACCCTCCTAGGCTGCCCATGGTCTTCCTCACCACAGCCTCTGATGCTATGCGACAGCCTTGGCTCTTGCAGACGAGGGCGGCATCCCTGGCTTTCCTCCACCTTGAGCTGCTCCTTTCCCACAGCCCAGGGGCTGCCCCAGCCAGTCCTGCCCGTGCCAAACTCCACAGCTCTGCGCAGAGCAGCCGCTGCACAGCCCCGTGCTGCCTCTCAGGGGGTGTTACTGGCTCTCCTAGAGAGGATGTTCAGTAAATCCACTCCAAGGAAGTAATTTAATATTAAGCAAGTGAATTATTGCAGGCCCTAAATTCTGAGATAGAAGCTGTCAGTAAGGCTTCTTGGATAAAGTCATACTATATATTCAGCCTAGTGTGGTAGTCTGGAGAATATTTCAGCGTGACATAAAAGCTTGAACTTGACTAATTATTATTCAAAAGATTTTTTCCTTTGGTCAGTTTTTTAACTCTTATTTTGTTAATATTAATGTTGGTAAGCTTCTGGAAACAATTGCTTTTGTGAGAACCAGAGCCAAAAAAAAAAAGAAGAAAAAAGGCATTAACGTATCAGCCTTCAATGTGTTGTTTGTTACATGCGCTCCTTCTGTTATGTACGGCCTTTCTGTCCCCTCCATCTGCCTTCTAATGAATTTGAAAGTAAAAACCAAAAGAGAACAAAATCCAAACTTTTTTATTGCTTAGTCTTTCAAAGTGCAATCCATTCAGATGGAGATTATTTTCCTGGAAGAGCTGATAGAGTTTCTTGGGACAATTACAACACACGTAGAAAAAACATAGTAGATGTGCTGCAGGAAGCTATCTATGTTGACAAAGAGAAGGTTATGGTCTAACGTGATTTCTCCTTTCCCTTCCAGTCTGTAATATTATATAAGCAGAAGAAGGAACATACCAATAAAATCAGAATTTGTTTAATTGTGTCCTACTCATTTACATTCACCTTTAACTTCAGCTAAGCAACTTCATTCTCAGACATAAATATCATCCTGCAGGGTTATTTCTGTTCTGAAATCCTGGCGTAGTGTTTCTCCTGCAGTCAAGACCTGACAAACATGTGCATTTGCAGCACGCCAGCCCGGCAGTTCTCCCTTTCGGAAACGGGTGCTGGCTTAGCAGAGAGAACAGCACAGTGCCCACTGTGAGACCAAGTCTGGGACACCCACCAGAAAGAAGAAGGAACAAGTAGGAGAGGAAACTGAAATGATGTGTACCTTCCTCACATGTGGCATTGAATAAAGCCAAATCAATGACTTTCCATATTTGGCTCCATAGTAGACATTGCATTTGCAAGGTTTAATGCCAAGTGCTTTTCCTCTGCTTTTCTGTTTTCCTGCTGAGAAATGATCAGCATATTGATGCAAAATGCATAGCTCCATGTTTCCTCCAGCTTTGCACTAGATGTTTGGAAGCTGGTAACCCGGAGTCATAGGTGCAAGGAAGTGTCGCTTCCAGGAAGAGTGTACGCACTTGGCAGCTTTGGCTGCAGATGTTTTTCTTCATGAACTTTTCATTAACAGGCTTTTGTATCTACCTACACATGGACCATTAGATGTTATCCAATTCCCCAGGGAAGCTGCACATGGCAGAATACATGAATGTAATACCTTTAGCTTTTGACATGACTTTTATTGCAGCTGAGCATGGATAGATGTCCAAGAAGTCACCGTTCTTCTTCAGCCAGGACCTGCATTACTTCTGCCAGGTAAAACTAAAAATAAATAGACTCTCTATTCCATTGGAAACACATGGAGGTTTCCAAAGTTTGTTTTAATCTTACGCTGGGACAAACAGTTGAACTCTCTCTCTTTTTTTTTTTAATAGAACAAAATATATTGAATATACTGATATCATAATTCGTGATTTAACATGTCCTAAAGACAAACTGAAATATTATGATTTCCCACAAAAGTTTTGAAAAAATTGATTCTTTACCTCAAAATATTTAAGTGTGGGTGAGTGACAGGTTACGGACTTCTTTAAGAAGTTCTCCCTCCAAATACTTGTGACCTTCTTTTATCCACTTCAAACACCTCAAAAGCAAGTCATTACATCATTATCTGGCTACTTCACATTTTTATAACGGATTCACCTTTACAGGTCCCATGTTTATTAAGGGGTATGATCCCAGCTATACAGATAGGGAATTACTCAAGGATACAGAAAAAGTGTCTTCCAGAACCAGGGATAACGTTCTCTCTCTGACACATTCCATATACTTTTTTAGCTCCAAATATTGAATCATAGACTCAGATAACTGCAGGAAACCTACATTCTGGGTTTTTTTGGGTGTTCTTTGCCTACTTTGATCTGCCAGCCTAAATCCTCTGCTACATCTGCACACACACCACAGGCCAGGCACAGAATGTCGCTCTCTCCTCTGTCAGTCTTGAATAGACACTGCCTCACCCAGAAACCAGAGACCTTGGACATGTCCAAACCCATGGTGGACGTCAGCAGCCCTCAAAGACTCACACAGTACCCATAGGTCAGTATGGCTGAGCTGTAAACTCTTCTGTCCCAGCTGTGCTGTATTGTTATTGATGGGGAAGTGAGGTGACAGTGCTGGGGGATGCACGAACCCAGTCGTGCTCAGCTCCTTACGGGTGAAATATCTTAGCACAGAACTGCAAAACAGAGGTATTTCACTGAGGAAAGTGGGCTGCAATATTTCATTATATATTGCAAAAATGCCATCTCTTTAAGCGTAATCATCTTGATGTTGTCCCACATTACACATGTAGCTATGCACTGATCTCTTCACAAAGTAGTGCTTAAGTGGCATCATTTATGTCATTTGTAGTGATTGTGCAGTGATTTACCACTCTGTAGTAAGTATTGGCTGTTATTGGTGAACTCTAGGTCTTAAGTTTTTGTTTATCATGAAAATAGAAAAGTTTTCATCATCAAATTTTCGAAATTTGTATGTCGTAAATCATGTCTGTGCATTTCTTCTCCAATATGATCTCAACAAGTACAGGATAGAAAGATTCAGAAAAGTTTCCCTGTTCTATTCAAGTCTTACTTTTCTCCTCAGGAGAATTAATTTCTATTTAACAGGTGGAAACATTTAGAAAATCCCACAGTGAAGTAAAAATAACATCATTTCTGCCATCGACACAGAACCCCTCGAGTTTTCACAGGAGGATTTGCCCTGAGGAAATACTGTTGCAGCAGGTATAATTACAGCAGGGTAATACATACCGGAGAGCCAAGTTATAGCAGCTTTATCAGGGACTGTATTACACCACTAAATCTATTTTACTACATGTTTTACTAAAGATTTTCTTTAGAAGTTGAGGAGATTGTGGCAGGGCTTCTATCAACTAATGTTACTCCTATGGCCAATTCAATAGATTAATATCGACTGTGCAGTTCTGATATCCTGGGAGATTTAAATATAGTCTTTTATATTGTCCAAGCTTCCCTTCTTTTCCTGCCTACTTTTTGTAAGACTCAAAACAGTGTTTCCATCTTGTAATCCATTTGGTCATCCTGATTGACACCGTATGGTTTTGTGCAGATGCTGGAAGTGGAGGGTACCCTTTTGAGTCGAGGTGTCCCTTTTCAGTCTTACCTTTTCCGAATTATACCTGGGATACACCTCCCCAAGCTCAACTCTTAGGTAATATCTGGGCCTCAATTTCCCTTGTTGTCCTCCCAAGCTCACAGTGGAGTCTTAAAATGGTAACTTGCACCTGCTTTTCACGAAATGCTCTTCTGGTTTCTGGCATCTTCACTTTAACAAGTTCCTGCAAGGACGAACCACCTTTTCTAACCTGCTTAAAGCACAACTCTACATACTCCACAACACAGTGGACCTGTGGTTTCTATCAAGACTATTGGGTTTTATTTATAAATGTTTGGAGCAACAAAATGTAAATCCTGTCCCAGAGGGAGGCAGCCAGAGACATGTTCTGCATGCAGGTGGGTGTGTGGGTGTGAGGGTGCAGCAATGGCCATGTCTCCTCCCCGCTCCCCTCAGCCCCACAGCAATGCCAGGACACCCTCCCTGTCCGTGTGAAAGCGCGACAGAAGCCCTCTCCTTTCCTTGTGCCATGCAGGAGACCAAGCAGAACTTTGATATTAAATTCCTTTTACTTTATCCTGTCCTCAGTTTCACCACATTGCATATTTTTTGACCAAAACTGCGTAAGTGTATGGTAAGAGGTTTAACCAAAAGTTTCCACAGGCAAGGACAACATCTGGTGGGTTTCGGCTGAACTGTTAGGTATTAGGGGCTGTTTCATGAGTGGAAAGAAGAGAATAGTATCTTTCCTTCCCACCAGGTGTGCATTTGGGAGTCTGTTGTTGTCCCCTGGCTATCCCTACTCCCTGCAGGGCTGGGGGACACCTAGGGGGACAGTGCAAGAGGGAGGCTGAAAGCAAGTGAAGAGTCAGTGCCCTGAGCTCCCAGGCAGTTCCTGCTCCTCCCCTCCAGCATGTCACTCCTTCCTGGGGCTGCCGTGGGCTGGAGCCCACTGGCAGAAGCTCCCAATGCTCCCTGGCAGGCCAGGGGACGTGAATGGTGTGGTGGGAGCAAAGAATCACAGAAACATAGAATGGTTAGAGTTGGAAACGCCTTAAAGATCATCTAGTTGCAACCTCCATGCTATGGGCAGGGACATCTCCCACTAGACCAGGTTGCTCAAAGCCCCATCCAACCTGGCCTTGAACAGTTCCGGGGATGGGGCATCCACAGCTTCTCTGGGCAACACGTTTCACTGTCTCACCACCCTCACAGTAAAGAATGTCTTCCTAATATCTAATCTAAATCCACCCTCTTTCAGTTTAAAACCATTACCCCTCATCCTATCACTACACTCCCTGATAAAGAGTCCCTCCCCATCTTTCTTGCAGGTCTCCTTTAAGTACTGGAAGGTCTTCCTGGAGCCTTCTCTTCTCCAGGCTGAACAACCCTGACTGTCTCAGCCTGTCTTCATAGAAAAGGTGCTCCAAAAAGTACCTGCAAAGGAAAGGAGACCTGCATCCCACCAAACCTCTGAATAACAGCTTATGAAATATATTCTGTGCTTTACTTCATACCTCTGGCCTCAGAAAAACCCAGCTGAGTCTCATAGCTATAGGGACGAAGTATTTTTTAAGGATGCAAATTTTGTCCCATTCCAAGTTGTTGCAGCAATTGGAATCCAGATTTTCCTAACCAAAGTAGGAAAAAAATAATAGTCACCTGCCCATGACTCTCTTAGGCACAGAATGAAACTCTGGTAGACAGTTGCCTTCCACATGGTAGGCAGCTGGTCATTGCCAGGGAGCACTGAAGAGTATTCCTAAAATCCCAAGTTACAGTAGCCTCTAAGGTAACGAAAGGAGATTGGTAAAATGTGCAATATTGCTGAACATGACAAGAGAGAATAAAAAAGTGCTGGTTACCTTGAATAACCTTTTGGGAACTACTGCCTTTTCCTAAATATCTCTTTGGCTGGTGCATTAAAGCATATTAGTGTATTAAGGCTGATTTGGGTGACAACTTGTGCTGAGATCATTTACTTTTCTCTGAAATTCAACCAAGCCACAATAGATCAGGAAATGAGGCTTCCTTTCTTTATTTTTTTCCTGCTAATTATGATGGTCTGTGTAAAAGCACTGCCCAGCTGGGGTAAAGCTTTGCAAAAAGATTTTAAAACTTTCTTTTCCTCCAGAGACAGGGTTTTTTTCTCCAGGTGCAATGTTTCATTATGATATCGATGATCAAAGAAAGGCTGTCTGTCTTGGAAAACAGGTGTCAGGGTGCCTAAGCATGTATTTAATGAGGCGAAATGAATGACCACTTTATAGTTGGGGTTTTTTTCAGGACTCTTCTTCCAATTTTAAGTCAGTGAGTTTATCCATTTTAATGAAAATGAGAATGGCTGTTAATGGTGGAGATCAAGTGATCCACTTGCCCAGCGTCCTGTCTCCAGCTACAAGTGAATGCCAGAGAAGAGTGGGGATAGGAGAGGAGAATTTGATACTTCGGGTAATCTCCTGGTCCCCAACTATTTTCAGCTTAGAGAATTTTCTGAGTCTGATGTGTTTCCTGTATTTAGTGGTCAAAAGTGGACATCTCCTCCACATGTGTTTGTCCAGCCTCCTCTTAAATCTAACATTTTGCATTTGCAGCTTCTATTGGCAGCCGGTGTCCCAAGCCTACCATCTATTGCATGAAAAGCTTTCTAGTTTTGTTCTGCACAAAGTTCCTGTTATTTGTATTTGTAAGCTCCTAGTTCTTTTATTCGAAGAAACAGTTGCTCTGTCTTCACTCTCTTTGTGCCATCATGATTTTTTGCATCCAGGCTATTTCCCCTTAGTCCTATTTGTGTCTTTTCAGAGGGGTGATCTTGGCTGCTTGTTTCTTCAGCCAGAACTATGGGAGCCTTCCTGAGATTTAATCCTCTGTGATACTCTTCCCTGAACCTCTCCCAACACCAGAGCATCATTTTGGAGATTAAGCAACTTAGAACTGCACACAGTATTCAATTTTTTATCTATTTCCTCTGGGGCTGAACTAGAGTACAATTGCCGTTCTTCTGCTTACGTATACAGTTGAGAGCTGGCCCATCTATCTTCAAAGCAATCCATATATTACAGTGACATCTCTGCTTCAGTTCAACCTTGTGAGATGCTGAGAACTTCAAAATGCACAACGTCCTCCATTCCTCTTCAAGTCTTACAAGTTCAAGTAGTTTTTCTTTATGCTATGGGAAAATTTTGGTTCCTTTCCCCTTTTCTTTTTACACTGTGGGGTTTTTTGCAGTGATGTGGTGGGGGGTGGGTGTTAGTTTTCTTCTTAATGAAATTTTGCTAACCCTGTAATAAGCAAGAGACACAATAATACATTCTTCTAATATTTTTCCCTGTGCACTGATGATGCCTCTTTGTAGACTGCTGATCTTGCTGTCATGACATTAAGACAGACAAAGGATGCTTTCGTAGATTGGGGAAGAGCTAGGATGCATAATTAAAAACAGTAAATCTAAGGTTTTAATAGTAGATGGAGTAAATGATAAAGTTTTACCAAATCTTCTCTCCAAACTGTAGCCTAATTTTTCATTTGGATTTATAGGCTGCAACACCATTGAATATAATTCTTCTCTATAATGTGCTTTATTAAACTATGCAAGCAGGTTTGTCCCAATGGACTAATCTGCTTGGTAAGAAAAATTGAGCTGATTAAATGATGCCCACTTCATCCTCATTAGAAAGCTCTTTCAGTATAATAAAGCACAGCCATGTCACGGCTCCTGGCTATTTGCAACACTCACTGTTATCCTTATTACACCTCTTCATAATTTGTCTCAAGCATTTACTGATGTATATTAATATACGTGTTCTGACTGCAAAGTGTCCATCTCAGGCTTTATGGACCAGCACAGTCTCAAGCAGGGTATCTAAACCCTTATGTCAGGCATCTCACCTAAATCTTTATGTCAGGGAAAAAGCAACTACCAGCTGGCATTTTGACCAGCCCTGTGCTCAAAGCACCTTTCCGTTGCAGGTAAGCTGCAATATACACAGGCAAAATGCTTCTTATGTGGGCACAGCTCTATATTGGTAAAAAAACCCACAACAGCTTGCATATTTTTGCACATATAATTTTCTATGGTCCTTTAGGGTGATATAAGCTGGTCGAAAACTATTTCAGACCAGTTTTGCCAATTAACTGACCCTCCATTAGAATGTAAGTTGAATCCATGGTGTTTTGATGTTACTCAGGGGCTGAAAAGCATATAGCTATGCCTTAGGGGTCCTGAACACCCGTTTAGCTGATTAAGTCGCATTTCACACCTTTTCCCCTTTTCAAGGGATGGTGTGTTTATAGGCTTCGGGGTTTTTTAAATTATTATTTATTTCCAGGTATGACTGGACCTTCCTTGCCAAATCATCTGCCTTGTGACAGCTCTTCTTGGCTCCTGCTCTCCCTCCTTCTCTTTTTCTTTTCACTGGCAAGCTGCTCAATTTATTGTCATTGGCAGGTTTTGTTCCTCATTTTAGTAGCCTTTTTCCTTTCCCTTTCCCTTTTCAATCCTGTCCTTCACCTCCGCTATGATATTTCTCTCCTTTTGGGTTTATTAATTGGCTTTGTAGTTGGACTCAACAATGTGATTGTGAGGTACATTATCCAGAAAAGAGACTGTGAGCAGAATGTGCCAGGTAACGGGGAGCGATTTGTGATTGTTTACTAGTCCCAGAAAAAGCTACACTCAAAACCAGAAAGGTATTAGAAAATTAGCCTAGAAATAGGTGCAAACAATTATTGTGCATACAAATGTGCACATGCTCAGAGAGAGGGCAACCAGGCAGAAAGTGATGTAAATAAGAAGTAAGAATTCTCAAAAATTGGTAAGAAAAAGAAAATCGAACATGGATCAATCAGTAGCCAGTTGCAGGAAAAGCACTAGAAAGACATTTTTTAAACTTAGCAGGAACAAATGGAACAATTATCTTGGTTCATTATTAACAGTATTGAATTAGCATCAAATAAGTATCTTTTAATAAGGATCTAATAGGACTGAAGTCTTGGTCCTGTTCAGCTTGACCTTTTTGTCAATGATCCAGAAGAAAATATACCCTTATTACTGATAAAACATTCAGATAACACAAATATATAGTCCTCATACATGACCAAAAAAAAAAAAGGACAATAGTTAGAGGTCTTGATTGCTTACAAAGGAGAGTAAAAATAACCTATATGTATTTTGATATGGGCAAGTAGAAGCCGTATTTCAGCACAAAAGGGATGTAGGATTGGGAGATTTATATGAGGAAACCACATAGGTTCTGAAAAATGGGTTGTGGTTCATAAAAAGTTGAGTGCGGGTCATATCCACAGGTATGGTACCAATACACGGTTTGGGTGTAGAAAAAAAAAGAAACACCAAGCCAAACTAGAAAAAATGTATCTGGCAGTGGTGCAATTTCTGCTAGGCATCTATACTTCAAGAGAAACACTGAGAAATTGGACATAGCTCAGGGAAGAAAACCTTGAGAATGATTAAAGCATTGAAAGATACGCCTTGTATCAAGGCATTCAAAATGTCAATATATTTGGACTATCAAAGAGAAGGTTAACAGAAAGTCTGTTTTCAGTTCAAAAGTATCTACAAAGGGAAGAGAATGTTACTAATGGAGGATCTTCAGAGCAGTATATAAAAACACAGCTGAAAGTTGAGATAAATAACTTCACACCAGGAATAAAATGGAAGCTTTATCAGGGAAGATAATTAAAACTGGAATATCACAGAAAGAAGTTAGACCAGCGCTGGATGTTTCTTTCTGAAAAGTTTGAACTTTACCAACTGATACCAGATGGAGGGAAGCAAGAAACAGTAATATATTCTCGGAAGTCCTCTATATATTGTAGAAAGTCAGACCAGAGGGTCACAATAATCTCTGACAGCTTTTGAAAATCAGTAAAAGAGTTTTGAATTCATTTTATATATATACACATATTGCACATTGTTTATGAAAATTTACATTTTTAGAATTTGATAAGTCTTCTAAAATTCTCGAACAAGGGGGCATTTTATTTTTTGTTTCCATCAGAATCCCCCAAATTCCTCCCTAAAAAACCCAAAATCTTGATGATTACTCCCTTATTTTTTCCATTTCTTCTACCCTTTTGATTCTAATATCCAATAGAGTGTTTCAGGGAGAAGAAGGGAGGTGAGTTAATACTGACACCACGAATCGTTGTCTAAAAAAAAAGCCTCTAATTAAATTGGAACGTATTTTATCTGTGAGGGTTTTTTTTTTCATATTGAATGTAAGTCATTATTGAGCATGTCTACCAATTGCTCATCTGATGAGCCTTGACCTGGAACTTTGCTGAAAGCGTTAAGGGATTTAATGAAACCACAAAACTGGTTCCAGGAATTAGCCATTACACAGAGGGGAAAAAATGTAAATAGCGGTGCAAGACTTTGTAGTTCTCTGTGTTACACTGCAGGAAAGTAATCTGGATTTAGAATGACAGTTCAGCCATAAGATAATTGTACTCTTTAATACACAGCAACACAGCGCACCTTGTCTGGAAAGAGAAGATTTTGTAATATATAGTCATAGCTATTTTCAGTGATTCAGAGAGCTGCAATAACATCCTTAAAATCTCCTGCAAACTTGGAATCAGCTGCGGGGTTGCTGATGAGCAAAAGCTAGGGATGGAGATTTGTGGCCCATTGCTACGTGTTTGCCTTGATATGCCATGAAAATTCCTCCAGACTGGAAGAACACTAATATTGTGCTAATATTCATACTGTGAGCAGAATGACCCAGGTAATTATACGTGGGCTGTGTCTGACATCAATCTGAAAGCTTTATGGGATTCATTTTGTTAATGAAGTAAAAGTTGACGGCATAATTAGTACCGGTAAAGCATGGAAAAAAAATCTGGTCAAACACGTATAATTTCCCTTTTTGATAAGTTTACAAATTTAGTTAACAAATGTAACCACCAATCTATAATACATCCAGACTCCTTAGTAACAGACACCATTATGATTAAAAATATATGGAGTGCACCATCAGTAAAATACATCTTAGAATGGATTCAGTGTTGTCTAGCAGTCAAATTTTAAACACTAATTTTCAATGGGGAATCACTGGCAAATATTCTGCAAGTGTTGCCAGTAGACTAAATACTGCCGAAAACTTTGTGAAGATCTGGAAATAATCCTGAGCTCATTCCTGACAGAAACTTTGGATTATACTGGTAAAGTGGTAAATATTGATGAAGGCTGGAGAGTCTTTTGAGACATCTGAATAATTCAATATGTTTGCCCATTCATACAGAAAATATTTTCATACAGCCAATACATCCTAATATACAAGAACAGAAACTTTAGCCCATGCCAAGAGAATGGGTATTTATTGGCAAATCACTGACTCCTGAAAACCACCTGGGACTAGAATGAGTGAAAAGGTGAATGGAGGCCACTGTGATGAAAAATATAAATTTTGTTAGTATAAGAGAAGACACCGAGCAGGGGCAAAGCCATGCTTTTACCCCAGGGACAGGTGAGCCTAGTACAGAACTGTTCCACATATTTTTAATAGCAACATGTTTTGGAACAATCTTGAAATATTAGAGAATGTGCATAAGATATTCACAGAAATGATCTGAGAGTGGGAACAAACGCTTTTCGGTGAAGAGATTTCCAGTATTTTTACACTCCAGTTACTGCGCAGAGCTTTGTGTCACTGTTCCCATGGCTTGACCTAATTCTTCAAAAGGTCGCTCTGTGTAGTGTATCAAAAGGGAGCTTGAGAGTCAAATTAACTGCAAAGTGTACATCCCTTAATAGGAAAAAATACTGGGGACTATGTCTTCGCCCATTCTGGGAAAGTCATGCCAGGAACCAATGCAGATAAATTTAAATGGGAAACAAGACAGAGATTCTTAATGATGAGTGTGCTTGGCCATTGCTAAAAATCCACAGTGGTGGTTTTTCTTTCTCTCATTGTATTCACATCAGGTCTGAAGGCATTTAGGAAAGTCGCTATATTCAAAATGAGCTATTGGGCTTACTGTAAAGGGCAGTGGGGAGAAAACGTTCAGCCTGGTTATACAGGAGACCACTCTCTAACAATGTAATGCTCTCTGGCCTCAAATTCTGTACAGTACTGCCACCGGTTTAAGCTGTTTGAAAAAAAGGAGTGATCTGGATGCAGTATCAGAGAAATTGCGTTTTCCACAATTGGTTAATGAGGATATGAAATTCCCCCGATCATTCCCTTGCGTTGCCAGACTGTTATGTCTAGCAGTTATTTTTGAACTCTTGCTAATAGACAAGAAAAGATATAGGGGATTAATCAGAGGAAATTCGGGAGGCTCTTATTATTTCCCCTTCTCTTTATTCCCATAGCAATGACAAAGATGAAGCATCCTCTATAAAAATGCCAGAACTGCTAAATCAGGACTCATGTGAACGCATTTGGTTTTACTGCTGCCCTTGTGATTCTCCTGCTGTTTACGTGGCTTTTATAATTGAAGTGATATTGTTGAAATCATATCTAGCACAAGAGCTCCATATTTATTCTTCCTCCCCGCAACTTTGGTCTCAGATTTCTCTGATAACTGATGCAAAGCAGTACACTATCTTCCAGCTATGCAAACACTCATTCTTCCACACCTCCCCAGATGCAGCCATTCACACCATCCTCAGAGCTCTGATTTTGTCTTCACTTGTCTGTGTCATTAAAAGGAGAGGCAGACGCGGCCCCCAAATCAGTGGGAGGAGCTCTGTAAATACAAGCACATGAAATGACACAGAAGATGTTACAACAAACCGGAAAGTGCTAATAGAGACGTTACAACCCCTACCACGCACTTTCTCTCCATCTGCACCTCTGGAAACATGTGACTGGTTAAAGGGCACTTTCTTTCCCAGCTCTGCAGGATCTTTGCCACCGAGGTATTAGTGTGTTCGGTCCATGTATTCTAGAGCATGACTTTGTAGGTTGCATGAGGTCAAAATGCATTGAACTTGTGGAGCACTTTCCTCAAATAGCTGTCTCCTTATTTTCAGATACAATTGCTGCACTTTCTCCCACTTACTGAAGAATATGGGAATGCACTGCTAGCGTCACTTAACCTTCCCATCCACCTGACATTTTGCGGATTTTTACAGGAAGGAAAATTAAAAAGACTTACTCATGGTCACACAGCATGTCCATGCCAGGTCCAGTCAGGTAATCCTGAACTTGTGACTCCCAAAAATGTCAGTCTACTGCACACCTTTTTCTGTTCTTACTTTCCCACTCCAGTACTGCACAGAGCTCAGTGGGTGAAAAGTTTTATTTTGAAATTTAAATGAACTTCCGTGCCAGTATGTCCTTTTGCATTCTTGTCGTCTTCTTTTCATGTTTGATCTTGACTCCAGTCTGAGGTGACACAGGGTTTGATGGGCTGGTATAAACATGGATATGATAGCAAGAAGTGAAGGTTCACAGTGAGTCCAAATGCCCTCAATTTCCATAAAAATCAGTGATTCTCAGCATCTCACAAGAGTGGGTTCTATGTTTTTACCCTACGTGCCACAGAATATTACCCAAAATGTCAATTTAATCTTGGGGCAGCAATGAATGACAGTTTAGCTCAGAATATGTATTTCATGCAGCACTGAAGCGACACTTCAGTTTACTAGATAATGGAGAAATGCAAACATTAAAAAATTCCAACTTTCTGACATAAATAGAGGTCTGTAAAGGCTATAAGGAGGCGTTTTCACTATATTTTTATTAATACAAAATCTGTTTTGTTTCATTTGTTCCATACATGCTTTTTTGTTTGAATCTCATCTTACTAAAGTGGTGCAGAAATATGAACTGCAGAGGATACTTAACAGATGATAATTGAAGTTATAGTGTTGGAATTAATAACCGGACTAAAAAAAACATATAGCACTTTATCGGGACCACAAATTGCCAAACGTAGTAGCATTTTCCTGTCCAGAACCCCTCTCAGATGGCAGTGTCATGCTGAGCTGATTTTCTTTGGCACATCAATTTCCATTTTGAAGAAAAGAAATTGGATCTTTGGGCCTTGGATCCATCATACCACTGGCAATATTTTCATAAAAGCTGTACATCTCAAACTCCACCAAAATATGTCTGGCCTGTGGCGTAGCAGGACAGGAAAATTTAACTAGTTTAAAAATAATTTTCCATTAGCCTCAATAATAGAAAGGCAACAATATTCTGAACACTTTTAGTGTATGAAATAAATAATAAATAGTTCCCAAGCAGTGTTTGTCATAAGGAGAGTAAAGTGATTGCAAGGAAAGACTAGAAAAACAGATTTTTCCTGGTCTTTCCCCATGAGCCCACCACATACCAGGGCTCTGTGATTGTGATGGGGACACGGTGCTTTTGTAGATGTTGTCTTTCAGATGAGACATGTGAGTCTTGATCAGCTGTATACAGGACCTGACAGAGAAGTTAGAGGGAGAGGTATTAGTATGAAAACCAGGACAAATTCCTTCTTGGGTAGTTTCTCGGCATTTAGTAATACCTTCAGGAAATATAGTTGCTGTTCTTCACTTTCTGTCCTAAAGCAGTAAGTTCCTTCTACAAATTGTTGGTATGGAGCTGGATTGTGTTCCTCCAGGATGAGATTATTTTCCACCAGGTCCCTTTTATAAAGACAGCCCTTAATTTAATGCATTTTCCGTTAGCCACTGAGTTTGTTACCGCTATGGCAGCCAGGCTGTGTTAATCACAAGCGCTGTGGTGTGTTCTGGATCAATCAGCGATGTGCCTGCCTGGTCCCAGGGTTTTGCTCAGCACGGAGCGGTGGCATGCCTTGTCCCCCTGCATTTACACACTCGCTGGGCAAAGGTGACACTGAATGTAGGAATGAACACAGGAAACAAACTCTATGAGGAAGGAAATGTCATATTAGATCCATATTAGGCCTTGGTTTTGATAGGAAGGGACCATGAAATATCGTGTGAGAAACAATGAAAGAGTGACAATGAAGGAAAGGGAAGTGAGTGGGGACTCGGGAGTGGGAGAGGGTAAGGAAAAGCTGTGAAGCTGAAGCATTTGCGAGACGTGAGAAGGAGGGGTTGCACTAAGGGCTGAGCAAAATTGCACTGTGTTCTCTGAATGGCCATTGATTTCCCTTCTGCTCACGGTGGTGATTTTGGTACTACTTTGTCCAACTGTAAAAAGCTTAAAATGAAACTCTTAGAAGCATACCTTTACAATATAGTCCCTAAGACATTTTGGGAGCTTTTAAATTGGAAAGTGCTACATTAAAACTAGGTTATTAGCAATAATTACATGTTACAATCTTGCAAACCTCTGGTTCCTTCATTCCCATCATCAAAGCTTTTTATATCACAAGGTTTTTATTCATTTAATTGTAGCCTTACATTAAACTTGTCCTGCATTTTATCTAGCTTCGGTTTCTGGAACAATAGCTTATCCTTTTAACCATGTAACTTTCGAGTCCCTTTGTAGCATGAGAGAAAGATGAAGATGCTGAGTTGATTCACAATAATTATATTGTTCCATTGTAAAGAATCACAAAGCACTCTCCTTGAGTTCGTTAATAAAGACCTAGCTGTAATTAAGCATTAGTAAGACCTATTAGAACATTAGTCTACCTGGAAAGTTGGTATCTTCACCCAAATTCATGTTTTTCTTCTCCACTTTGATCGTTGTTATATTAGATGCTTTCTATGCAAATTAACTATATTTTCTTTCTGAAGTATTGTCCTCCTTCAAGCTTTCCGTGATGAGCTAGAACTTCAACTTTCCAGCCAAATTTGGTTTAGCCTTTCTCTTTGCAGCTCACTGCAATTCAAAACTGCCTCTTCACTTACCCACTTTCAGTGAGCTCTGAAATTTGGCCAATATTTGATATCTCCCCTTGGATAGCTAATCATGAGCTTAACTGAGCAAAATCAAAACTCCTTGTCTTCCCTGTAAAATTCTCAAACTCTCTCTGCTACTGCTGCCAGTGCAACTGTCCCTGTGTCGCCCTGGACACTATGTGGGGCTTATTTTTCTCAGAACATCCAGGCCACATTTAAATCCAGCAGAAACTCCTTCTAAAGCATGTTATCGCTGATGCTTTGCACACAGCCTTTCAGACCCTCCTCACCTCCCAGAGCAGCAAAGCCTACTGTAACACATTTGGTTCATTTTGCCTGTATTACTCCTTTCAAACTACCAAAAGATGAGAGAAAAGCCAAAGTGTTCCTGAGCCAGCAGCTCAGCTCTCCCATCCTGCTCAAAGTCTTCACAAGTTCATCCTTTTTGCTGCTGAACTTGAGATGTTCCACCTCATGGCCAAGGCTTCACACAGTTTCGCCTTGTCCTGCTTTTCTGATTTTGTCTCAGAACATGTACCCCTTCCACCTTTCATTATCGTACCACCAGCTTTGAAGGTTCCCTTCCCTGCCTCGCTGACAAAAGACTGTAGTCTTCTTCACACATCTCTCCTTGTACATGCTGCACTCGCCGTGCGGTGAGGCCATGATCCTGTTTAAAACCCTCCTCAAGACATCACTGCCTTCTGCAGCTTACATCTGTAGCCTCCAAGAAATCAGTCATCCATTAATAGCCAAGACACGCTGAAGCTGATATTCTTGGGGTTTTTTTATATTATACTTAGACAATCAGACTTAGTGATTCTTTGGAAGCACAGAGCTGTGTTTTATGTAGCCACATCATCGTGATTTTTCATCTCATCACCACTGTGCTTATCTTCCATCTGGCTTTTCATTGTTTTTAAAATCTTTGGGGCACAGATGATGTCTTCCCATGTATTCATAGTCTTTCCAATTTCAAGGGAACCTTGTTCCCAGCTGAGGTCTTTACGTGCCATCACATCCCAAATAATATTAAAGGACAGCAGTAACAGTGATTATGTTTCAGGGTAACAAAAGAAAGCAAAATTAATAGTAGCAAACAGGACTGAAGTCTGAAACGTGTTTCTGGACAAACAGAAATAAGCTAATTGTAGTTTTCTTAGTAACCTTTAAGAAAAAGTTTCCAGGATAAGTGACAGCCACAGACTTAACAGTGAGCAAGGCAGTACCTGGGGCAGACAGACACATGACTGCGCAGTGCTCCTGAGGGTAAGCATATTTTGGTAGTGCATTTCCAAGTGAATTGTTCCAAGTATGATCATCGTTTCATATTTGTCAAGATACTTTAATGTCAGGCAGCTGACCTTTAGGACACAAAGTGATACTGAAGCTATGCTATATTATGTTTAAAGGGCTAGCATTTTTTTGCATTTTTAAAAAATGAAATTGCTCTGACCAGGTTCTGTGCAGAGCTGTTCACACCAGTAGTCAGCTTTCATAGAGGAGAGAAACGTGTGGCCTGGTGTGGAGCTTGGTGTCCCCTGAGAGGGGACGTGTTGTGAGCCTGTGGGCTGTCCTGCGGCATGCACTGAGGGAGCAGGGCCTGAGGCAAAGAGCACCTCTTGCAGCTTTGTCTGTTGAGTATTTCAGGGGTTAAAGTAGTACCCAAAAAGCACAAGGGGGGTCTAAAGCTGTCATTTTGACCGAGGCTGTAGCACAGCTGTGGAAGGCTGGAAGGGTAACCTAGAGTCATACCACCATAACCAAACAGACGGACTCGGTGATGCAGGAAAGCCCATGCTGCCACGACAGTCAAATGTCAAAGACCAGCATATAATCAAATGTGTCAGTGAATGGAATTGTGTCAATGAAAGGAAATGTGTCAATCAATACCTGGAGAGTGTCCAGCATAAGGCAACTGAGATGATAGAGGGATTGGAGCATCTCCCTTATGAGGAAAGGCTGCGAGAGCTGGGACTCTTTAGCCTGGAGAAGAGAAGGCTGAGGGGAGCTCTTATTATTTCTTATAAGTATCCAAAGGGTGGGTTGAAGGAGGATGGAGCCAGACTCTTTTCAGTAGTTCCCAGTGACAGGATGAGGGGCAATGGGCACAAGTTGGAACATAGGAAGTTCCGTTCAAATACACAGAAAAACTTCTTTATGGTTCGGGTGACAGAGCACTGGCACAGGCTGCCCAGGGAGGCTGTGGAGTCCCCTTCTCTGGAGATTTTCAAGACCCTCCTGGATGCAGTCCTGAGTAATGTGCTCTAGGCAATCCTGCTTTGGCAGGGGAGTTGGACTAGATGATCTCTAGAGGTCCCTTCCAACTCTGAGAATTCCGTGATTCCATGATAATGGGAAATGCCAGTCTGCTTTTCTGTCAGGAGAGGTAGTGATGTCTAATAGTTTTAGCTTCTGAAGCCTCAGGTGCATTGGTTGCTGCTATAAGCTGGGGCAGAAATCACATGCGTCTTTGCATGCGGCCCCCTGAACTGAGAGCTAGTCTGTCCCAAGAATGGTATTTAAACCACGCTTTCCAGGATGTTACAAAAGGAAACAAAAGTTTCAGGTGGAATTTTGGCAAGTGCGACTCTCTTTGAATGGGCACCAAGATGAGGATTTAGAGACTACGTGGTTAGCCGAGATGGGCCTGTTACACGTGCCAGAGGCTGCAGGCAGGAGAAACATACTCAGAAATGTTGAAGTGCAAGAGTCAAAATAGACCCTGGAGTGGCAGCAAAGGGGGGATGCTGGGAGGCTGCAGCATCACATGTCTGCTCCTTAGGTGAGGAATACAGCAGATCTGGCACATCTTCATAGCAGACTTTACGTTTTTACCACTAATTTCATTTCACAAGGTTTCCTGTCATCTTCCATGCCATTCCCCAGGAAAGTGAGCTCTATTCCACATGAGAGGATCATTGTCTGGGACAATATAGCCTTTCTCCCCTTTCGGGTCTAATCATCTTATTAATTGTGATAGTAACATTTTGAGTTGATGTCCCATTGAAATAATGGACAATTCACACCCCTCGCTTTTCATTACATTAGTTTTAAAGCAATGATCTGTAACCGTTTGTTAATCCCTATTCATATGAATAGTCTCAGAGACATCAAAGATCACTACTTTCTTTAAGTAAAAATATATAAACCTTCTGGGATTGGTCTGCAAAATTTTGTCTTTACTTTGTACTTTGTTTTTAATAGGTTGCAGCTCTTTTTGTGGTGGCAACATAAAATGGTAGAAACAGAAGAAGCAGTAACACTGAGAGGTCTCAAGAGGATTTTTCACCACTAGGGCCAAACAGCAGGTTGGCTTCATAATGTTGTTGAAGGCTTAACACTAATCAAGTCATATCAAAACACAACCATGCATTATCAAATATGTCAATAAATATCAAACATAATCATTTTGGCAGAGCTTGTGTACAATTTATTTATTTTAATAATTTTAATATCTTTAATTTTGCTTTTTTACAGAGCTGCTTTGGTCATTGGATTAATAGTTGTGAACAATTTCCCAGGCACATTATGACTTAGTCTTAAAACCAATACCTGTGCTTTTTCTTCCAATGACTTTGCCTGTAAATGGCAATGTAAAAAGGGATTTGCAACCATTGCCTGTGACTAAGTGAAGTACAATTTATAGGGAAAGGTCTCCCTTATTAGAGAAACTGATATAGTTGAAGAAAATTTAGCTGGACAAGCTACTGTGCTTGTAAGTCCCTTTTCAGGTGGTTAGGGATTAGAGGATTCTGAGAGACCTGAAAGGAGAACTTGCCTAGCAAACAGCTTTGGAGAGGGTTTAATGAAAGGAGAAGACTCTGGAGGTATTATGGAAAGGAGCTGATGTTTGTTCTTCCCATCCTCACAATGAGCTCCTAAACCTCCCTAATCTCTCTGGAGTGCAGATGCCGCTTTGTGAGCTTTCTATTTAAACTATAGCCTGGTGACAAATTCTGCTAGTAGTTGCTCGATTTACTAAGTTTTGACCTTTTCTTGCAGATGGAAGCCGTAGCCAATGTAATTTTAAAATCCTAGGGCAATTTACTTTAGTGTTACAGCATACACCAGAAAATAACATCCTAACTAACCAAATGTCAATAGAATGCAATTATTTAGGACAACTGAAATTATATCTTGAAGGCAGTCCAGAGTATAGTCTTAGTGGAGTCTTCTTTATGAAAAAAAAAAAAAAAAAAAGAAAAGTCTTGGTGCATTCTGTTCAGGAATGTGCAATTTGTTCAACCATGTCCCATCACTTCTTATCAAGGGAGATATTTAATAGAAGTGATAACTGTAAAAAGACAGCAAAATTATTAGCCTATCATAACTTCTTAGGGACAATATTTTTTTACAAGACTGTGGATTCTGAGTGGAAATATATTGCTCAATAGTAATGGGCAGTAAGAAGCAACTATTTTATACTATTACCTTTAAAATCCCCTTACTCAACATTTGCTGACATTGCATTATCTTCCATAAATGGATTGCACAGATTTGTAATAAAAGCAAAATTTAAAGAAGAAAATAAATCACTGGCATTCATGTTAAGAAGTAGCTTTGTTAAGAAGTAGCTTTTTTTTGCATCATCAGAAAAAAGTAGTAGTGATGACAGTACCCTTTTTAACACAGATGTGTGGGCTAGAATTCACCTTTAAATGCTGGCAACTGTGGTACTTCAGCGGGGATGCAGTTTCATCCCTTTGGTTGCAGTGAGTGAGGAGAAGCACGGAGCCCCAGTGAGTGAGTTGGGCCCCAGCTGAGGCAGAGCTGCTCACCTGGGCCACCTCCTCCCTCTGTACCAACGCGTACGGAGGTGCCTGTTCCCATGCACAAGCCTTGCCCAACTTTTCACACCATTCTCTGCTGAGAGCCATTCACGTGCCCTTTCTTCCAAGAAAGTTCCTACAGTTGTCAACACTGGGTGAAGAACGGGCTGAAGGGCAGAGCTCAAAGGTTTGTAGTGAATAGGGCTACATCTGGCTGGCGATCCGTCGCCAGAGGTGTTCCTCAGGGTTCAATTCCAGGGCCAGTTCCATTCAATATATTTATCAACAATCTGGATGCAGGAGTTGAATGCACTATTAGCAAGTTTGCTAATGACACCAAACTGAGAGGTGCTGTTGACTCTCTTGAGGGACAAGATGCCTTGCAGAGGGATCTAGATAGATTAGAGCATTGGTCTTTGACTGATGGGATGAAATTTAACAAGTCGAAATGCTGGATTCTGCACATGGGATGGAGTGATGCCTGGCACTCCAGCCACTCCTCTCCCAATTTATACTTGTGCCCTGGTCAACAGCAGGCTCAATATGAGTCAGCAGTGTGCCCAGACAGCCAAGAGGGCAAACGGCATCCTGGGGTGCATCAAAGATGGTGTAACCAGCCAGTAATTACTCCATTGTTTTTAGCATTGGTGTAACCTCACCTCAAGTACTGTGTGCAATTCTGTGCCCCGTAACTTAAGAAGGATGTGAAGCTCCTTGAATGCATCCAGAGGAGGGCAACAAAGCTGGTGGTGAAAGGGCTGGAAGGAATGTCTTATGAGGAGCAGCTAAGGACTTTGGACTTGTCTAGTTTGGAGAAAAGGAGGCTGAGCGGTTGTGACCTCATTGCTCTTTACAGTTTCCTGAGGAGGGGAAGTGGAGAGGGATGTGCTGATCTCTTCTTCTGGGTATCCAGCGATAGGACACATGGGAATGGTTCAAAGCTGCACCAGGGTAGGTTTAGACTGGACATTAGGAAGCATTTCTTTACTGAGAGGGTGGTCCAGAGCCTGAACCAGGCTTCCTACATGGGTTGTCAATGCCCCAAGCCTGTCAGTGTTTAAGAGGCATTTGGACAATGCCCTTAATTGCATGCTTTAGCTCCATCAGCCCTGAAGTGGTCAGGCAGTTGGACTAGATGATCATTGTAGGTCCCTTCCAACTGAAATAGTCTATTCCATTCTATTCTACTCAACACACAGCTGTCAGGGAATATTGTGCTGTTTATTGCTGGTTGTTTGTCATGGTTTCAGCCGGGACAGAGCTGTCTTTCTTAGTAACACCTGATCTAGTGATATGTTTTGGATTTGGGATGAGAGGGGTGTTGATAGCACACTGCTGATTTTGGTTTTTGCTAGGCAGTCAAGGCCTTTTTTGCTCCTCACCCCACCCCACCAGTGAACAGGCCAGGAGTGCACAAAAAGCTGAGAGGAGATACAGCCGGGGCAGCTGACCCCAACTGACTAAAGGGATATTCCATACCACATGATGTTGTGCTCAGCATGTAAAGCTTGGGGAAGACAAAGGAAGCGGGAGACATTTGGAGTGACGTTGTTTGTCTTTCCGAGTAACCATTACATGTGATGGAGCCCTGCTTTCCTGGAGATGGCTGAATATCTGCCTGCCAATGGAAAGTGGTGAATGAATTCCTTGTTTTGCTTTGCTTGCATGCATGGCTTTTGCTCTACCTCTTAACTGTCTTTATCTCAACCCATGAGTTTTCTCATTTTTACTCTTCCAATTCTCTCCCCCATCCCACCAGGGGGGGGAAATGAGTGAGCAGCTGTACGGTGCTTGGTTGCCAGCTGGGGTTAAACCACGACATTGTTATATGCTACACGCAGTAAGAGGCCCCAGCTAAAACCGGGCTCTATTGTGCAAAAATAGCAAACGCACTTGCCTTCTCCAGCCTGAGACTCTCACAGCCTAACTGGTAAAATAGGACGCATTTACATTTCCCCAAAGAAATCCTTTTACTCCTTGTGTCAGAGGCTATTTCATCTCAGCCATGGAAGGATTAGAGGCTCAGCTGGGGAGAGAGGTACAAAAACCTCACACACAAGTCCAAACTTTTTGAAGAGCTCCCTGTCCCTGCCCGTGTTGCAGGACTGGTAGCCAATCTTGAGGGGAGTGCAGGAGCTGCCTACAGCCTCCTTCGTTTTTCCAGGGGGATGTACCAAAGGAAACTCCATGTTTTACTCCTGTACCGGTGTAGGTATAATTCAGACAGGAAGATTTCTCTCCAGAGATACCTTTGTTCCAACATTGATTATTTAGCTGCGCACTGTCAATCCTGCTGCTGTTGCCTTAGCCAAATACCTGCTGAACAGGGAAGAAAGATGACAGTTTCTCTTCTCTATCCCTGGTGGACAATACCAAATTAGTCTGCCCAGCATTTGCCTCTGCCACATTTTCTTGTAGGTGAATTGTGCAGATTAATCCTGCAAAATGTGTGGCACTACTCCGAGAGGAATAAACAGGGTGCCCGTTTTGGTTGAGATGTTCTGCTTAACCCACACACTCCCCTTAGAGAAAGTAGCAGAAACTGATGAAGAGACACGTGTGGTTTTGAACCTCTTTGCGTGATCCATGTGTAATGAGAAGAAAAAGTGTAAGGAACAAGCCTGTGGAAGCTGCCAGGGTTGCTAAACTGTGCAGTGGCCGAGGCAGTGCAGGGCTGCCCAACTGCAGAGCTGGATCCTGCCCAAAACTGTGTTGGGTGGCTGGGCCATGGTGGAGGCAGCAGGCGTGTGGTCTTATTCCTTCTGCATCCCAACCAGGACAGTGGGTAGATTTCTAAGCCATGTGCCTCCAGTTTCTTTTTGATGACTTCTTTGGGACTAGGAACGTTTCTGACCCTGTATTTGTGCAGTGCCTCTCTTTGTATGGGGCGCAGTCTGCTTTTAGCTGTCCCTAGAGATTTTGTACTTTTAATACACAACATAAGGAGACAGAAATAGTTTTTTTCACATAGTAGGAGGAAAAAATGACAGACATTAAATACTAGAAGCAAAGCAGAAGGCTGCTCATCATTCTTCCTATGTATTTCATTTTAAAATATGATTTGTAATTTATATTTAAGCAGTAAAGTTTAATGAATTCTGTTATTTTTGTTTCAATTCCTACTCGAGCTTTCAGAATGTGGTTAGTAAAAAGAGAAACAAAGAAGACAATAATCTATACAAGTGCCAGAAATGGGAGCACAGGGGAGCAGTTTGAAGCTGTACATCCAGCTGTGCAAAAACGTTGTGGTTTCTGCTACTGCCTCAAATTGGTCCTGGTTGTAGGGCTCAATTCACAGACCAGACCTGGATGTCAATACTGTTTTTTTAAATAATTTAAGTTTAACTCTCTGTTTCCTCTGTTCTTTTCATCTTTCCACTAAGTCAGTCAGCCTTGCTGTCTCCTATTGTCCTCCCCTCCTACCTATCTAGGATCATCTGTCCTCCTGCCCAAACCCGTTCTGTCAGTGCTTTCAGGTCTTCCAAATTGCTTTGGAAAATCCCTGCTGCCAAACAATTGTCTTAGCAGCCGTTCTTGTCCTTCCTGTCTCCTCCACCCTTTTATCTCATAATCACCATCACTCACTGTGTCATGCCAAATATGGATTTGAGCTCTTCTTGGCAGGATCTCTGTCCTTGCATGTAAGTTTGAGGTGTGTAGCACATACCTGATAGCTTGAAAAATAAAGCAGGTGAATCATATTTATCTATTAAAGCATGATGTTCAGAGAACTGAGGGTGGAAATTTCCCAAAAGCTCTGTGGATTTTTCTGGATGACTGCCAACCATAAATTTCACACAGATCTCACCTGGCTGTCACTCTGGGTCTGGGGCAGGACTGAGGGGATAGCCCACAGGAAATCTGCACTGAAGACAGGAGAGCTATGGCTCTGGGTGCTGGGAAGAAGCCTCTCCCATGTTAGGGACGTAATTTTGAAAATCTACTCTTGAAAACTGCTTTTTAGACAGCCAAGGGTGTGAGATTTCCTTCAGGTAGTGACCCAGCAAGGCAGGGTGCCTCCAGCCAAGACTCTCATTGCTGTAAGTCAGCCCTTGGGTATAATCACAGAACTTTGGCAAATCTGGAGTAGGATCTATTGTGGCAGTAATAAAGCACAGACCTTGTAAAAGAAGCCTTGTCTATACAGTGAGTATGAAGATGGAACCTTGCTGAATACAGGAGCAAAGAAAAGGATGACATGCTGGATGGCAGCAGTGGATGTGCCTATGCTTTTAAAGCAGCTAAAAAATGCTTAAAGGCTTGGCAGCAAAAAGGTGAAAAGAGTTCACTTAACATACCCAAACCTATTAAATGACCCAGACCCAAACACGGGGGTTTGTCTGTAACAAGGATGTTTAACACTACCCTCCTGGTGAAGTCGCATTTTATATTTACTGTGCAAATCTAAGTGACGGCACAGATCTCAAGGCAGTGGTGAATTAGGGCATGCTTGATATGCAAAAAGAGGTTCTGATGTACTTTGTTGCCGTCCCAGAGAATGTTTTGGTGTTTCCATTACCCTTTTTGGTCATTAGGCCAAAAACCTCAGTGGTATCATAGAACCATAGAATGGTTTGGGTTGGAAGGGACCATTAAAGGTCATCTAGTCCAACCCTCTGCAATGAGCAGGGGCATCTGACAACATCTGTAGCTCTTCCCTTGTCCACTGACATAGTAACTGCATCACAGAATGCCACTAGGTTGGTCAGGTATGTTGAAGGAAGATGCAAGAAGGAAAGACAAGTCACAGAATCAACAAAACCTAATCTTTACTCTATTCCTCTGTAACATCTATGTGTCAAGCACAGCAGTTTGATGTTCATTCACCTCTGCTAACTGTGTTCAAACCCTTTCAATTTTAGAATATGACTTGTTTTTAATTTCTGTCAATCTTTGGACAAGCTCTGATAGATCCAAAGTGATTTCAAATCTCAAAGATAATTTGAACTTTGAAAGTATTCTAAAGTACACTGTAATAAGTTGCTCCATTTTCTCTCCTGACGCCCTAAACCCCCAGGGCCTGTGCGATAACCACTCCTTTATCCAGTCTGCTTCACCCTTCAATGAAGCAGATTAATTTAATAACCTTAACATAGGGGATTTTGTATCTCTCTAATCCCTACAAGTTGGAACCCTCAATACATATACCCTAGACACTGACAAATTGAAAGTTCATTCAGAACCTGAGCGATAGAAAGACCAAGGGAAACTGTGACACCCGTCAATTCCCGTGGCAGCTCTGCTGCTGTCTGTGCTCAGTGGAGCTGACAGGGGGTCGGATCTGAAGGCGTCACGCTCTGAGACGCACGGAAACGTGCAGGGGAGCTGAAGACATTGAAGCACTGTGAACGCTTCCTTTGGACATCATACTGTAAAGGGAAAATAATTGAATTAGTCTGGGGCTTGGCTGATGTTGACATTTTCAGTGAGAGAAGTCAACTTGTAAGCTTCTGCAACCTTCAGTCCTTGCTGACATAAAGTAATAGTTTGTTCTTTGCAATATCTTATTCACTTAACATTTCAGATACACTCTCTGAAATACCTTGGGATCAAAAACACTCCCAAGATAAGCATAAGCTACTCATATAGAAGGATACTATTTACTTCTTTGTGAGGCCCTTTCCTCCACTCTCACTTTAAAATGAGTTTTCTGCTGGTAAAAAAACACCAGATTGACAGCTTTATAGACTGCAGCTCTTATCCGCATAACAAGTATATTGCAAATAGCAGCACTCCAGCCATCCTCCTTGCCACGCTATCCAAGCAAGTGCTTACCAGGAAGGAGCTGCCTCACTGATTAGAAGTTCACTCACTGCAATGCTCATCCAATTTCTAATTGGTTTGTAAAGGGTGTTAATTGGTATTCTTAAGTAAGCAGCAAGTTACCTTGAGACCAGAGTTAGAGCATAAAAATGCTGAAGAAGGAAGCACCAGCACAGTATTGATCTCACCTAACTTTAAATATCTTCAGCGTAGACACAAGCTACTCATCCAGAAGTCCTGCATAGTTCAGGGAAAGAAACAGGACCATCTAGGCGATTTGTCTCAGGTAAATTGGATCTTACATGCCTTGCTTATATACAGATACATACGTTGCAGGAACCTGAATTTGGATTGATGAATCCTGTCCCAAATGACACTTAGGTGGCCAGAAATTTTTTTTTAGTTTTGCTGGTCCAGGTCAAATTCAAAGTTATGATTTCAAAGGGAAAAAAAAAAAAAAGGTGTATGCTGTGATTAAACTGCAATTTTGAAAGATGCTGTTAGTCCACTTGAAATACTAAATTGCCACTTCAGAATGGATAATAATAATAATAGTCAAAAAGGAATATATTTTGCAGACAGTGCCCTGTTTTCAGAATCTTAAACTGCCTCAAAATAATGCATATTAGTATTATTTATTATTTTAATTTTACCGCTGAGTGCTAGAAACATTCATGCAACTTCACAGAGAAATAAAGGTGACAGGCCCTGACTTAAGAGCTTAAAATATTAATGAGACTAAACATATGAAGTGATGACAACAAATGAGTGGATAAAGTGTGGCATGGAAGAAATAGTTCACAGCAGCATAGCAGCATGAGAGAAGCTCTTTGGGGTGGCTATACCTCTTTAATTCCTCTTTGGGTCCTCCAGTTACTATTTTGTATGTGTGAAGGGGGTGATAGAAAAAAGTCAGATTATTTGCCTAAGAAGAAAAAGTGCCAGAACTGGCACTATAAACTACAGGAGTTCACCAGACCTACCTCCAGCAACTGTACCAAATTACTCTCTGAAGGGCTCACAACAGTGGAACAAATAAAAGTCTGAAAATATAGGAAAACATGTGCAATGCTCCTCTCCTTATTGAAAGAGGTTAAAGCAGCTTAAATAGAATTTCACTCAAAAATTCCCATCCTGATGCACAAACTTCCAATGTAATTGGAAATGGCAGTTGAAAAACCTTGGTAGAAGGGGTTTAGATGAGAATGCTAACAAATAACAGTAAAAACTGGCAAGGCTAATGCAAGATTGTTTTTCCTCCTGTCCCCACAGTAATTTTCTAATACAGCTATTGAATTTCTCATAATATTCGTTAGGTATCTCCTGAGGGATGCTGTGAAAGCTGCCATTCAGCTGTTCTAAGGGAATCCTTATTGTCTGAATCGAGGAGACACATTCAGCTCATGAACCCAAACCAAGCTTCTTTTTTTACTTCCAAGAATTTTTTGAGAATGTTTTTCTCATATTATTCCAATTTATGGACCCAATTCACCTTAGGCTACAATAAACTATGGTTTCAGTATGTTGTGGGAGAAGATGGTTGACTAGGTGCCTGACAGAACACAGGCTGAATCAAGCAGGATCACCTAACCCCTTCCCAGTTAATTAAGATCTATTCTGGGATGACCTGTTGACAGCACTCCCATGTGCCATGACAACCCTCTCCTCAAGTTTTTAAGAAGATCATCAGTATTTGTGACCCTTTGATAATTATGCCCCTTGAAGTAACCTGAGGTCATTGTTAAGGAAATACTCATATGACTTTCAACCAGGGGTGACAGCATAGGGTTACGTGTGCATCTTCAATCAAAAGATGCCCAAGAGACCGTGTGATAAGCCAGAGTATTTTTCTATAGCTGTATTAGCAAGACAGCCACAGCAAGCAACAAAGAGGGCAATAGTCATGTATGAATCGGGCATGTGCAAACTGGGGATATCAAATGAAAGCAACTCTGCGCCGTAACCAGGTGGTGCAAATACCAGAATTGTTACAGGTATGTCTATAACTTAAGGTTTGTCCTGTTTTGTATCTAGGGCAATCACTCTTTTACTAATGGCACTGAAGGAAGGACCCTGTGACATGTTATTTTGCTATCTAGAGTGACATTTCCAAGCGCCACCAAACATTGCAGGAGAACCTGTGTTTATCTGACACAATATTCAGAGGAAAAGACACTCTGTGTATGTGAGAAATTATGTTTTATAGTGACTTAATAAGGGCACAGCACAATGAATGAGGGGGGGGAATTGACGTAGTGTGAAGACAGATGATAGAACAAATGGAACTGATGTGAATAAGGTATAGAGCATGTGTACATACTATGCTTTCATATATCACATAGAAAACTGTTTATTTCTATGAAGCAGCAGAAATAATCACGCCTACATCTTTTAAGGAGTGAGTGAACTGGAATAATACATTGCTCTATAGAATGAAGTCTCACAGCACATTACAGACAGACTGTGAGTAACATCGTACCATCTGGGGTTCTATTTCTCAGTATATTATATGTTAAAATAAAACTAATCAGTGAAATCTGAAATCAAAGCAGTCCACATTGCATTGAACTTCCTGTTGCTAGGCGTCACTTGGTCATACTGTGATGTGAGGTGTTGTTTCGTTTCTAGCATCAAAAAAGGTGGTAAGATTGTCCCACCTTGTAGACGTTTAATCAGGCAGTAGAACAGATAATCAGATGCCGAAAAGAAGACTGGTTAGATCCATCATCCTTTTAAATCCCAGGAGAAATACAATAACCCAATGCAGGGAAACAGACTGTTCCCCATGATCATGTTCATGCCTTTATGCTACCAGTTTTGTTCTCAGACTGGCAGGCTGGCTCATATCCACTTAACCCTGGTTTGAGCCCAGTAGTTTGGATTTCACTGTAGCATGTACTCCAGGAAATCACTGAGTTCCAACCTGAAAGTGCCAGGAAATGGAGAAGCCACACTTTCCCCAAAAGCTTTTCCCAAATTATTCACCCTGACTGTTTTCAAAGTAAATGTGAGTGGCTCTAGGTTCCAGTTACCAATTCCTCCTGTCTTCTTTTTCCTCATCAGTAAAGAATCTTTCAGTACTACTTCTTTTCTCTCAGATAACTACACTATAATCAAGTCTTCTCTTGATTGTCTGTTGGATAAACCAAATTCATCAAGCTCTGTATGAGTATCACTCCTCCTGTAGCTTCAAAATATTATTTATATCATCTCCAGCATTTCAGCATCCTTGAAAAATCATGGACATTGAAAGTAGAATTCAAATCATCTAAATTTAGTTGTCTAAAACACAGGTGTCTAGTCTAAAATAATAGTTGTGACTGTCTCTCCAGCCAATGAAAAGAGACAGACAATGCCATGAGGCAATTGATCCCACCTCTCTCAGGCACCTAGGAAGGGTTGGATGCCCCGTGAAGGTGTCTAATTGAATGCATGGGATGTCTGAATGCCTAAATACCTGTCTTTTAAATGGCAAATGCTACGTGAGATGTGTAGCGCCACAGAACTGTACAAATCCACCTATCAATCAGAGAAGAATATATCAACTCCCACTCATTCCTTACTTCTACTAGGAATGCACCCATCAACAGGAGTAGCGTTTTCCACTTGGAATTTATATTCAATTGCTCCTCTGTTACAAGCACTAAATCAGTTTTGAGAGTCACGTTTACAGTATACATTCACACATTCTGTAAATAAGCCTGTGCACTCCCAGCTTCTGGATGTGTATTTTTTCATTATTCAGTTGTTACTAAACCACACGCTGTGTGAAGAAGATCGGTTTATCAGTGAATTCCGTCAAGAGTCCCTTACCACTGTGTCCTTCTTATTGTCATGTACGTTTAGCAACACTCCATGCTGGTGTGGGCCCTAGGAATGCATTACACACCAGGATCCAGGGTGCTGTCGATAAAATCTGCAGTGATGTCCCTGCTTTGGAGAGATTACAAAGTAAAACACCACATCCGTTCATCATTCATTGCCAATGGTGTAACGTCCCACATGGCTTTATTTCTGCAGAGAAAGAAGGAAAGAAACGCACCTCACCAGGTGAGTTTGAAGCTTGTGTGTTACACAAGCACAGTACTTCATAAGGGACCGTTATCGCGAACCTGTAAGAGAGGATTTGATGGAGAAGGGGACGCAGTAGTCTCAGACCGCTTTGAACGATGACCATGGTAGGATGACTTTTCTTAATCCAAAGTTTTGTACGTTGAGGTTGCAGCTGTTACAGTCTTGTCCAGACAAAGCAGCTGCTGAGATATCTGCAGCTTCTTTCTCATAATCCTAGCAGTTTAAGCAGAAAATGCTAGAAGCTGCTGCTGTTAAAAATCCGCTCTGTGTACAAATAGGCTGGCTTGCAGAACTGTGGCTCCCTTTAAATGATGTGGAGGACTCATGTTAATCTGACTGCGGCTCTTCACGGACAATGCTGAAAAAGCTCCTGCATTACCACACCAAACTGAAGCTCATTTTGATGGAAGAAATGTAACAAAAACGTGGAGAAAAGCCACTTCTTAAATCAGCATTCTCAGATATCTTTGTTGGACATCACCACACTCAGTGGTGACATTGTCAAAAGCTTGAAAGAACACTGCTGAAGCATTTTACATGATTTTCAAAAGCAGTTTCCTCCTCCCTGGAAGGTTTAATACTATTCAGATAAACCATCTTTACTGGAGCAACAGAAAGGTCGATATGTATCTGATTTTTATTTACCAGACAGAGGACAGTTTTGTAGCATAATTTCTTGACAGTAGCTCCTTTTAGCGTGTTACAGAATCACTTTTAAGAAAACAGCTTGTGTTTTGCAATCAAATTTGCCACTGGGGGAGTGTTTTGCTGTTGATTGGAAAGCTACTGCTGTAGAATTGAACTGAAACTGAATTTAACTGAAAAGAATGCAGTTCCTGTGTCTGTTTTAATGGGGTCAGAAATACTATTGTTTACATAAACCGCCAGATTGAGAACATGATGTCTGAGCGATAAGGGTTTAATCCACAATTTAATATTGGGTTCAATTCTAGGACTCGGGAATATAACAGACACTGCACTTCGTGGAAATATCTAATGGGATAGACATGAAGTCACCCTGGGAATAGCTGACATTATTTCAGGTCCTAGTACCACGAGCACTGCTATTACTGCTGCCTCAGTTCCCTGCTTCCACCCCCACATCCGAGATGGATGAAAAAGGATATATGCAGTCCTCTCCCATTCCTGTGCAGATTATCTGGTTTAAGTTACACAGCAGATCAATCTGGTTTAGGATAATCTATATGATTGTATTTTAAAATTAATTAGGCTGCAAAAGAGCAGTGTCTTTGTAGACATGATATAATTTCTTAACAGTTTCTAAGTGGCTTGATGCGCCCTGGGGAAAGTATAATGGCTTAAGGAAGCAATCACTGCTTTTGTTGTGATATGTAGGTAAAATCACTACTATCAGCCAAATCTTTGAGTGCCGTAAGTGGAAACAGCCCTACTGACTACCATTTAACTTAGCCAGTGACTCTGTGTCCATGTCTGTGTTGGATGCCAGTTGCTCTAGCTTGATGTTGGTCTTTGTGGCTATGTCAGTGCGAGTAAAGAATATGTGGGCAAAGGGCTGTTCTCTAAAAATGCTCTTTCCTCCCAAAGCAGGGTGACCTCGCCTGGGGTGCCCATTGGGAATCTGCCTGGGAATGTGCTGTTTGACATGGACCCATGCTGTTCCATGAAGTGTGCTAATAACTAAACAGCAGAGATGCTCCCCTGGTCCCATGTGTCTGGTTGTGTCTGGCAGTGTAGGTGTAGCACATAGGACATGACAAGCAAAATTTTTTCCTGCTGAGCAAAACAGGATGAAAGACCAGACACATAACCGGTGTTTGTAACATGGCTTGATACCGGCTCCCCAAGCAAATTCAGGTTCTAGTTCTACTTCCATTAGCATCTGTTCAAACTTACAGAGGACAAGTCTTTCATTAAACCAGTTATTAATGTTCGTGATTTTGAAGTTGCTTGTAAGTAGCATCTTAGCCTGTTCACAACTAACAGTGATGTACAGTGCACTTTATATATTGAAACTTTAGCGTACAGAGACTTTCGGGTTATATAAGTAAAGCTTTGGGGATGCTGAATAATGTTACCAGACAATATTCTATCCCCCTTGCTCTGTACTCTACCTGTGGAGCACGAGAGTTATATTTAATATCGAAAAAGTGGTATTAAAATGACTAGTTTTAGTGGCTTCAGCACGTGTTTCCTAAAAATTAAATTCTGTTTCTATTTTAAAGAAACAACAGAGAAATAGCAGTGACAAAGAAAATATCCATAGGGAAGTATCTGCTTGAAATTCCAGAGGGACCTGAGAGAGGCAAAATGCAGCTGTTCCCAGTCTCAGACAAAGGGCCCTGATATGGGGAGATATTCTCATTTTTGCAGATATTTCCAGCCTTCACGTTTTTCAGGTATTCTCTGTCCTTGTATACAGTTTGTTTCCCCTAGAAAGCCCAGACATGGAGCAGCACAGCTATTGTACCAACATGTAACAGAAAGATGGTGCTTGTCCCAAGAGGCTGAGGATAAGATCTAAAATGTATGCAGCTCTTTATTTAGGCAGAATATAAGGTGACAAACCACAGGTGTCTACTTTTCCTTGCAAACACCTCCTTAGGGAGCCAAAGCTGGCTGAGGCATGACTATGACCATTACCTGCTGTTACAAACAGGTTGATAGGTACCAGCCATAGATGCTCCAGCACTTCTTGTGAGAGCTCCACACCAAGATCATTCATTTTTTTTGCTTCTGTTAACCAGCTAATACATACTCTCTTTTTTTCCTCCATTTTTTTTTCCTCAATTAGTTACTTCCTGCCTGAAAAGCTAATGATGACTTTTTTTTTTTTCATGTTAAATCTATGCATTCACTTGTCAGGTGGATCAACAACAAAAAAGGTTATGCATGTATAATAATTGGTTTATGCCAGTGAGTCATGCCCTGATTTGCTTCTGAATCTAGATTTTACTTCAAATATTTTGCTCAGGTTCCTTTGTGCTTTTTCTGCTACCTGCTGTAAGAGTTAAACACTCAAATTTGCTGTGATTTAAGCTGTGAACAGACGGGATAGAATAAAGGAAAGCGTTGGGAGAGACCAAATGAGCCAGCTTTCTGTCACTCTTTTCAGGCTGATTACAAGTCTCACACTGTGCTATGCCCCCTTGGAGAATTTTACAAAAGATTTAAAATCTGTCGAAAAGGTAAATGAAATTCATCCAGGAAAAAAAAAAAAAGAAAGATTTTTCTGACAGTCTTTGTTCTACCCAGATAAGGGACTGCTTCTGTATCTTTTACAGTTTTCGTGCACAGGGAAGCTTGTTGACATTCAGAATGGCTTTAATACAGTGTCACTGTACTTGGGAGACATCCTAGACTGCACCACGCTTTTGTCATGTTGGAGGCGCCCTCCCCTCCAAATGGTTGTCGCTGCTCTGTGAAAAAAAAAAGTGGTTTTTCAGTCTTCCCACAAAGCATGTATATTATTCTCTGAACAGTCTCATTAAAAAAAATAGGAATTTAACCATTTTTCACTTGCCAGCATTGAAGATTGGGAAATAAGAGGAGTGATACAAACTGTCTTAATATTATTTTAATCATTGGTTTCTTTTAATCTTCTACACATCAGAGGTAGAATAGCTTTTCCTGAAGAACAAAGCATTCAAATACATATTTTGTATTTTCCCCTGCTGTGTTAATGAAACTGGGCAGGTTTTAGGGAAATCAAATTAGTCTCCTTTTTAAATATTCATTAATTTAAAGAGGAGGACTGGAAAATTGGTCACTAGCTATTCAGTAAATAGCACTCTCAAATTGCCTATGTCCTTGTAATTGCTATGATTTTTTTTAATAACACTGATTTCTTTATGCAGTGAAATAACATATTGATACAATCACATTCAGGGCCATTAGTACTGTTATTGTTCAGCTGTTTTCTGTAGGGCGCCTGCTTAAAAAATGATACCTTGATCTGACCTTGTACATACTTTGTGAAGGCATTAAGTAATATTTCTCTGACTGTCAAACCAGTAGCAAACCTCAGGGAGCCCACAGCCATAAACACTGTAAAACTTGAAACAAAAAGAATGTAAGCGCTTTAGGAAAATGTACTCTAAATCCTATTTTTGATGAAACAGAGTCTTGAATGCGTAAGTGATTCTTGAATATGGGCCTTAAGCCGTTATTTAGTTGCTTTTGAAAATGCTATTTATACTGTGTATAGCCATATTAGAGACAGGACGTATTTCTGCCCCACATTTCCTAGACAGAAGTTTATGAACGTGCCCATGGCGCCTGCAGTGGCCGGGGTGTATCCAGCTTGCCATCATCTATCGCTCAAATGACAAGTATTTGCAAGAATAAGCCTGAGATCTCCTCCACGCAGTGGGCTTGCTGAGGAAGCTCTGACCATCTCTCCAACACACGAGCAGTACATCTGACCCCTCACCGTTCAAGTGCGCCCACCAAAGAGCTGAGCTGTGTATGATAAGGGACATTTATCAGGAATTTGGGGAGGATTGGAGAGGTTCCTCTCCGTAACTGCCTGTTGGAGCTCTGGAAATCCAGGACTAGCGTCTGGAGTATTCTTTTCCCACATATACAAAATTTTCTGGTTGGAAAGAAGAAATCCTGCGAAGACCCTTGATAACAGCACTTTTACATACTGTAGGTAAAATCAAGGGAGCATTTGAGCTAAGAATGCAGGAATCATTGATATTCACCTTCACATCACATAGTGTCCAGTCAGGGAAGATGCTGAGCACTACCAGGAATCCCTCCTCAATTTACAATTAGTCTGTGCAATTTATCACTTACCCACTTCTTCATTTGTTGGTCACTGGCTGCTTTTGCGTAATGATGCATGAAACTGCCCAGTATGTTGAAAGGAAATTTCAGAAGACAAATGAGAAACGCAGATACAGGTCATAAAAATAATCCTACTTCCTAGTCTTTACAGGAATAGACTTCTTTACTAGTAAAAAGAAAGGAAACAGGAACTTATGCATTTCATTATTACAAAGTTTTCTATTCCAGATAATGTACATACTATAGCCAATTGCATATATGTACATCAGCTTCTTGGAGCTACTACATAGGAATGGGAACCTTCTTCAACAACAACTTTGAGCAATTCTCATGTTTCTGAAAGCCAAACCCACCAATTTTCCTCACATCTTCTGAATAATAAAGTTATTCCTGACCTGTGGCAGTAAAACAGGGACTATAATTTTTTTCTTTTGATTCTATATATGTTATTTTACTGAAGTCTGTGCTGTATTAAATGGTTGGTTCAGGACAGACAAAAAACTTGCAACCTGAACTCTTGAAATACACTTTTTGAAGAAAATATGTCTAAGGAGTTGGGCTAAGGAGGCAGGGTACACAATTTTAAATAATATAAGACCACAAACATATCTTATCAGTAGGAATAGAGAACACGAGGCTATGGGGATGTACAGGGTGCCAAGAGAACACGGGGATATGGGGATGTACAAGGTGCCGGTGCCCAGCGGGGACTGCATGGCAGCATCTGTGAGGAGAGGCCGGGGCTGCTCCGTGCTGGACACAGCCATTTCCAGCCAGCTCCGATCAACCCACTGCAGGGCACAGCTGGGCCCCGCAGCCACGGCTGTGGCACTGAAGTGTGAGAGGGAAGGAGCAGCAGAGAGGAGCTGTTACGGACTGGTGGCAACCCCCATTCCCCATACCACTGCACTGCTCATTGGGGAGGGGGCAGAGGAGTCAGGAATGGAGGAGGGAAGCTGAGCCTTGGGAAGAAGCAGGGAAGAAGGAGGTGTTTTAGGTTTTGTCTTTGTGTCTCACCATCAGACTCTATTTTAGTTGGCAATAAATTAGAGCTTCCCCAAATTCAGCCTGTTTTGCCTGTGTCGGTAATTGGTGAGTGAACTCCCCGTCCTTATCTCAACCCACAAGATTTTTCATCTTATTTTGTCTCCCTGTCCTGTTGAGGAGGGAAAATGAGAGAGGAGTTGTGTCGTTCTCCAGCAGCTGGCCAAGGTCAGTTACCACAAGGGAATATAGAGAAAATACAGCATCTTTCTCTCAGCTAGATATTTACCCCGGGGAAAAGGAACCACAACACTTTGGTCTATCTAAATCTATTAATCCTTTGCCTCACTTTCCCTACATGCTTGTTTAGAGAGGCAGTGGATCTATGAATCTTCATTTCCTCCCTCTCTGACATTATCCATGACTACTGTTTTGTTGATGGAGACTCAGAGCCTGGCAATGCTCTGAGCCTCAACCGTCTGCCCCAGCTGGAGAGGACTGCGGTGAAGCGATGGGGAACCTGACGACAAAAGAGAGCTTTCCAGGTATCTGTGGAAACAAGCAGACCAGTGGGGACACTTCATTGCCACAAGCAAAAGGCAATTTTCCAGGGCTGGAACTCGGGTAAATGTAGCAGGTTATGGCATTTTCATTCATTTTGCTTCAGTGGATTAAAATACTTAACAACAACTCTTTTCTTGGCATTCAGGGGTTTTCCATGTGATAGTCTGTCCACATGGCTGTAGACAATAGGCCAGTGCTTTAGGAGTATGTGGAGATTAAGAATGCTGTCTTTCTGTCATACCCAACACAAGCATAGACTAGGTGATTTCTTTCTTCTTTGGAACTGTCCAAGGACGGTTTGAAGCATTTGCAGGCTCCTAGGATGATTGTCATTCAATATTTCTCATATTTAGGTTGAATAGTCTGAGTCTGTTCAATTTTTCTTCACAGGTTATATTTTTTCACCATCTCAACATTCTTGTAGCTCTACACCTTCCTCAAAGTATGAGGTACAAAACCTTGGTTCAAGACCTCTAGGTTAGACCTTCAGCATTATTTGGCATTATTAAGGCTGAATTACCATAGCTCTACAAATCTGTTCATACCACCTATCACTAAATTAACCGTGCTCAGTTTCCTTCATGCTCCTATTAAGGACAGTCTGCTTACATTTGTTTGTCCTTATATCACAGAATCATGGAATAATTCCATTTGGAAGGGACTTCAGGGCTGTTCAGCCTCTGCAAAGAGCCTGTCAGTCTCTTGTTCATCCTCCCTGACAGTGTGCAGCTGCTCAGCTCCTCCGCAATTCCTTCGCCTGCCAACAGTTCCTCAACCAGTGCGCATATCTCGTCACAAGGACACCACCACTGTCCCCTGCACCAGCCCTGGAGCAGCAACCAGGTACTGCCTGCTGCCTGAGACTGGGAGGGTGGCATCCTCCCCAAGAACTCTGTCTGGGTTGAGGCCTCCAATATGCTGAGGCCCATGCTTCCTCCCAGGTAGGAGACCTTGCCCTGTGGTGCCTCACCACTGTCTTGGGTTTAAGTATATAAAACCTTTCTGCTTTTAGGTGTATATACACACCATTTTTATATTTTGGTTCTCCCAGTTGTCTGAAGAAGGCTTTATCTACTTCTTCCTGATCAGGTGGTCTGTAGAGACAGCCATCACAATATCATCCATGCTGATCTACCCTCTAACACTGACCCATAAGTTCTCAGCTGGCTCATCACCACTCCCAAGGCAGAGCCAGCTGCATCCCTGCTGCTGTCTTATATAAAGGCAACTCCAGTTGTGCTGATTTCCCAGAAAAGGTATGAGATCTTTCCCCATCATGCTGTCATGTAAGCTCAGCCTTATTTGTGTGCGTACACTTAGGAAAGGTCACTTTCTGCACCCTTCTGCCTTATGTTGATTATAAAGTCTCTTGTCCACATCACCCCATACTCTTTGCTTGCCAACCACTTCCTCACTTGATTATAGGTCATCAGCTCTCTCCCCCATCACTTCTAGTTTAAAACTTCTCCTCACCAGGTTGGCCAGCACATTGGCAAAGACATTTTTGCCCCGCTTGGTCATGAGGATCCCGTCTTTTCCAAGAAGTTCTCAACCATCAAAAAGGCTTCCAAGGTCTTGAAGATGAATCTTTGTTGTTGACACCAGCTTTGACCTGTAGGGTCCATCTACCCTGCCTCAAGACCTTCCCCTCACTGGCAGGACTGAGGAGACACTGCTTGGGCCCCCGTGCCCTTGGTCACCACCCCTGGAGCCACACAATCATGTTTGATATGTTCCATGTCCCCTCTGATACCATTGGTGCCTCCATGGAAGAGCAGTAGGGGGTAACAGTCCTAGAGCTGACAGGCCTTGGCAGCCTCTCCACAACATCCCAGATTGAAGCCCCTAGCAAGCAGCAACCCCCCCCAACAAACCTCCCCAGCATATCTCCTCTAATGAACCCTTTTGCAGCTTTGTCTCCAAAAAGCTCCCAGAAGTCCCCCTAGGATCTCAGGAGAAGTTCCCAGATCTCAAAGCTGAGCCCAGCACTTGCTTTAGGCAGCCTCTGTTAGCTGTCCTGTCGAGTTTCTCCTGCTTTGGCTCCCTGGCAATGCTGCCCACAAGGATGAAGGCAGGGGATTCACACCTCCGAGGTCTTTGGGGCATTAGGAGCTCTCTCCTACCTCCAGCCCTCCCACCAGGTGGGCATGGGCAGTGCTGTGAGGGCCTCTGTCCTTGCAATGTGGCTCAGGCTTGGTTCTCCAGCTGGGCTGGCGCGGTGTCTGCCCCACACCTGAGGAAAAGCGAGATCCCATAGCAAAGGAGAAGAGTTAGGGTTTTTTTGCTAGCCTCTTCTTTCATTTTTCATGACCTTTTTTGAATATAAAGGTTGGGTTTTTTTCCCCACTCACATTTTTTTTGAACAGCTGGCAAGCTTTGCTGATACTTGCCAAAAGGAAAAAGATATGCCGAAGGGGAGTGTTTCAACAGTAAGCTCAAGTGCCATCATGCCCAACGTGGCTCCTCATCTTGAACAAATGTAGGTGAGAAGCCGCTGCCTTCGAGGCCTGGCTGAAATCAGACAAGAAAACCAACAAACTGTGAAGACTGTGACCTTTCTCCATGACAGAATTGAAAGGACAGTAGAAGAAAAAAAACCACAATATAGTTCAAAGTTCTGAAAAGAAGAAAACAAACTGGAAAAGTGTGGAGGAGAAAGTTCTGGACTCACAGCCCTTAAGTACAGGCCTAATTTTGGATGTGCCAGTATCCCACTGATCTCAGAAGGTCTATTTAGAGAACAGAAACACATGCACTCAAGTGCTTGGCTTAGCCTGTGTACTTCTCAAAACACCAGGAGGTATCTCAAGCAAACAAAGATTCCATCAGTGGCATTCTTACTGCCCAGGCACAGGTTTTTAAAAGGTGATGACTTTGAAAACCTGGATGCAGAAGCCCTGGTTGGCTGGGAAGGGTGAGGTGTTGTTTTGTGAATGAGTTATCATAGTGTCTCCTGATTTAGACATAAGCGGTTGAAGGGATGACCTTATTTTTGTGTTGAAAAAATGTTATCAGATGTGACTAATTGGAGACTGGAGGCAGGGGAGAGCTTAGAGGCACAGTAATTGTTCTTGTCTGATCAGAAGGATCAAAAGAGGATCCCTTAGAGAGTTAAATTAAAAAATGAGATTCCTGTGGCATGTTGATCATAAGATTGATTTTTTTCTGGACATGCCTGGACAAGGAGAAAAGAGCTGAGTATGATTAAATACAATTTTGCTGCCAAGGAGCTGAAGAATTTGTTCTTTTTACTACATGCCTTGTTCTATATAATGGTCACATTTCTATTTGTCTGCTCAACAGTTACACTTAAAAAAGGATACAACTCTTCTATTCTTTCAGGAATAGAGAACATGCTTTCTGGCTGTGAAATACCTGTGTTTATAGGAATTTCGGTGTTAGGGACCTGAGTGAATGATTGCTAACAATGATTTTCAGCTGAAGAATTCTGTTTCAAGACCACATTGACCCTCTGCCTTATGGCTGAGGATGCATAAAAATCACTCATTTAAACACGGAGTCTTCCGTGGGATCGCAGCGCACATGCAGTAAGCCCAGAGTACTGAGGCCGAGAAGTAGGAGATCTTTGGGAAGCCCAGCACAGCCAGTTGCCACCACCAGCCTGCCCAGTTCATCTTCTGTAGCCTATCACCTGTCAGGACTTTGGCCTGGGGACATCTGAGCTGCTGTGGCAGTTGGTGCTCTGGGAGAGCACGTCTGACTAGTAAAAAAAGAGAGGATGCTGCGGCCCCTTTTATGTTCACCCTTGTCTGCACATGCTGGCATTTCCAAAATAGGACTATTTTTTCCCCCTGAATACTTCACATCTTAATGCCACCAAATGCAGTACAAAGTGAATGAATTTACAGCTTTGTGATGGAGTATTGTACAAAATGCCCTTGGGAAACTCATCATAAGGGAACTTCTTTAGAATTATACAGCCTCATTCAGGAAAAGCCTCTGGGAGGGGCAGATCCTGGCACGCACACACATGGAGCATTCAGAGCTGGAGGTGTCCCATGCCCAGGAAGCACAGATGGGATACACTTTTTTAGGTTGTGCTTGAAGGTCTCTTATTTTTTTTCAGCTACAATGAGGTCTCACCAGGCAGGGATATAAAAACTGGTAAAATGGATGAAGGCAATGACAGGCTGAAAAATTCCCAGTCCTTTCTCTTGCAGTAGAAGAGCAATATCACTTGATAAGGGAAGAAGAGAGATTTGAAAGCACATTGCCTCTACAAGCTTTCCTTCCCAGCATTCCTGCTTTGTCAGGGCTCTTCCATCACCTTGAGAAAGGGATGGAGAATACATACCTACATGAAGCACTCACTTCAACAGAGCATTTCTCTCTCACAATGGTTTTCAAACCTTCTAACATGCAGGCAGTTGCTTTGAGTGGCTGAACCTGTCTGAACCTTGCTCGGAATCCACTCTTCTCTGTTTGCCTTCACAGCTGTTTTTCAGAGGCAAATCCTGTACCCAGAGAGTGGGACAGGGCACTCCAGAGTGGGGCCATCCCAGGCACACATCTGTGCTGCTCTGGGGCTATTTGGAGAAATAAGCATGTTTCACACAGGCTGTGTCTTCTGTCCTGTTGTTTCTCTGGCCAAATTCTTCCTTTTCAATAGATGCACAGCCAGCTCACACCATGCTGCTGACAGAAATGGCTGAATTTCTTTCTTTACTTCTTGATTTATCTTCAGCACAGTACATGAGATAGATACACATAAGTTGGTTTCCTTCTCAGTGTCCTCTTGACATTCTAGTTACAGAATAGTCTTCAGTATTGAAGATATTTCTGTCACTGTTGCAGGGCTTTCTAGAGGGGTATATTGTTAATGCCAGTGCTGGATCTTTGCATTCCTCTCTGCTGTTGCTTTTATTACCCATTTTTGCTATCTCAGGACAGAAGAGCCAGCGCTGCTCTCTGTGACTGCCCTTTCCCTTTTGAGGCATTGCACTCAGTGCGAGCCGGACATAAGATGCATTTTTGTGTGCTTCTTAGTCAGGCACTTTATCTTCTCTGGCATTCACTGTCTTGCTACATTTTTCTTCAGCTTAACTAACAGGTTTTGTAAATTGATGTACTACAAATACTAGTGTTTTCAGCTCTGGAGTGAATCCCAGAATAGAGAAACAGTATTTTTCCATTAAAGAACAAAAAATAATTAAAACCTGACTTTCAAAGATGAAGAAAAGATTTAGAAAATATAGTAATCCACTAGAATAAAATGCTGATTTCTATTTCATATTTTATGGCATGTATTTCTCTGTTGTTTCACTACTACAGTCTATGATCAAAAATAGGTCAGTTCCCAAACCACATAGGACTGAAATGTGTAAGATCAAGGAAGGAACGAAGGAAGGAAGGATGGAAGGATGGAAGGATAGAAAGAAGGAAGAAAGATACCATTATTTGTCTTCCTTTGTAAGTCTGGTTTGACTAAACTCAGATTAAAAAGTTTTAAGCTTTCCTAATGTCCCATGAGAAGTAAAAACACTTTAAAATAAAAGTAAGACAGGTTGAGCTTTCATGTAATTACCAGATCATGGTATCAGAAGAAGAGGAATTCATCCTTTGACTGATCTGCAGGAAGGAAAAAAACATGTTATCCCATTTCACAGATGAGGAACAGAAACATAAAAGCCTAAACTCTTCCTGTCCCACTTTGAACCGGACAGCTGTGCTAGGAGCAGCAGTGTTCCCTTCGGCATTCATGGAGCAAAACAGGCACCTCCAGAGAACAGTTTCCTAAGGCAGCAACCATGCTACCTACATGACTGTGCTCAACGCCGACCACTCAGTGCTTTCACAATCACACGTGAGGATCCCAAAACCACAAACTGGCTCAAATCAGAAGATTTAAGAAAATGCACCCGGGGGCTGTTCCATTTTCTGCAGCTGTTAGGTAGAGGTGGGTCACGTTTTTTTCTTAACCATAAGGACCAAAAAGACTTTTTTAAAATATAAGTGTAAGATTCTTGAGTAACCCCACATCTATTGATGCTCTGGTTTTAAGGAAAAAATTACATGGCTCTCACAAGCTTCAGACTAAAGATGGAGAGCTGGCAACCTTCTATCTCCCCTCTCCGAATGATAGATTCGAAATGCCATTTTTTCAGCAGGGCTTCCCTCGCCTGCCTGAAAAATTTTCTGTTGTTTCATGTAGCCAACCTGACCACCGAAGTGGTAATTCATGGCTGGCCGGCTGGTATCAGATGCTCACCCTGCTATGTGTCCCTGCCAAGGCTCCGCACACAAAGCGCTCTATTGAAAAGCCAGCTCATTTCCACTTGTAGCCAGCTCTATTCATATTCCTCTCAGAGTTAGTGACAATAAATATTATAAAATCACACAAATCCAGATGGTGTGGGTTGGAGTTGCCAGCTGTTCTACCACTTGTGAATTGCCTCTCTTGTCCTGCAGCTTGGCTTCCGCAGAAAGTAGCTCATCAGTTTCCTATGGTCTCATTGCATTTCTTTACAAGCCATCCATCACCCACTTGTCCTGAGATATTTTCAACTTTCACTGTAGATATATGAGAAAGAAAGAGGCAAAGCAAATTTGAGACAGAAAATCGAAGAATCTTTCACCTCAGAAACTGAGGATTATTTTTCAAGTAGTGACCTTAACTTCTCAGCAGCATCCCAGTTTTCATCTGTGAAAAGAGCACACTTCAGGGGTTCAGCTGATTTTTACTAATTCTCTTTTGCAGGAGACATAGCTAAAAGAGAAGCCAAAGTTGTCTAATCTTGCCAGCAGCTATCATTGCAAAATCAGGAGAAACTTGGTGCAAAATGAACACAGAAACTGAAATATTGTCATGACCTGTGTGAATAGCATTGTGCCAATCCTAAACATTGTTGTGATTACCTGGTTTTAGCTTTGAGTGTCTGCACTGAGTTTTGACTCTTTGAACCTGGGGTTGTATCTGCAGGCTGGAGGCAGCCTCCAATCCAGTGAAGTTACCATCCAAATGACCACCAGGTTTAGGAGAAAGGCTGCAACGTAGCTACGGTTAGCAGTGCTGTCATCAACGTAGATGTGAATGTTGATATGATTAACAAATGTGTGACTGCCATAAGGTTTGGTCCTCATATTGGCTGTCTTCTGAGTTTTTTTGTTGACAAGGGGTGCAGACAAGAGTGAGCCGGGGGCAAGAGAGATGAGACCAGACTGCAGCCAGGACAGCAAGAGAGGGAGAAGAGAAAGCCTGAAACCAGAAGGGAAAGCAAAGCCACCAGCTGTGGGGGAATGCTGTAAGACAGCAGGTTCTAGGGCTGCAGTGCCAGAAGGGAACAGGCACCAGCAGCGGTGCAGATGCTCACAGCTGCTGCTCTGGCTGGTGCCATGGTTTGGGCCTGTGGTGGTGGGACGAGGGTATTTGAGGTGGGAAGAAGATCCTCCAGGGCCCTCCGGGCAAGTTTCTGAGGCACCAAAGTGTCTTACCAGCAGCCTATCTCATTACATTTGCAGCAAAGACTATTCAATTACATTGTTTAATCTACTCTTTCCCTTGTCTAGTTGCAACATTGAAAAATAACAATAATGATGAGGCAGTTCCAGTCAAGCCATGAGTCAACCCATACAGGTGGGCTCAGTGAGGAGCACAGTTGGGTGCAGGCATGGCTGCAGCATAGCTCAGGCAAAGCCCAGGGATCAGGGGCTAAGCTTAACCCCAGGTCCACCATGAAGCAGGGGGGGACTCCAACAAAGCATCTCACAGCTCTTTTCTCCCACAGCTTTTTTCACAGCAGTGTAATCCCAGGTTACAGGGCTGCACTGGATCAGGGCTGCCCTTGAACACAGGCAGCCAAACCCCTTGTGAGATGTTGCAGAGCCAGTCAGTGCACCCAGGACACTGACACCAGGTTTGCACTTGGGTAAAAAAAAATCAAGAACTGTAAGTAAGGACAGTTGGTCCATGAGGAACTACAAGACTGATCACTGGCCCTTGAGGAAATCCTGCTCAAGGTAGGCTCAGAACTTTTTAACAAAGCTTTTCGCTCACATTACAGGAAAGTGAAATTAGATTCGCAGATCCATACATGCAACAGGATTTTGAATGCAAAATAAGTCTCTTCTGAAACATTGCTACTTATCTCCAAGTCAGTGATATCCAGTCTGTTCTGGCTGAGAAAGCGAGTAGGCGAAGAGGGGACCACCCACCTCCAGTCTATACACAGCCCATCCCACAATGGCATGAAAGCTCCTCCTTTCACCCCAAAGTCATGACTTCAACAGTATCCTTGGGTCAGAAAGCCTCCAATCCAACAGACTTTTTTCTGTGCCTTTTCTCTGAGCATCCCTCTTTGCAGGTCCCCGTAACATTTCACTAATTCCCATCTGCCTCCTGACACTAGATTTTTACCACCAGAGTCCGCCCAGAAGTGGGACATAGGGCATCCAGGAAACCTGTGACTTAATAGCTAAGACCATTTAGGGTTAAGCAGACACTGAACTGGAGCTATCTGGATGACAAATTTCACATTTGCTGTGCTATTTTTTAATTTGATATTTTTATTTCATACCAAAGGATTCAGTCTCCAAAGCCCTACCTTCGCCTTTGCTCTTAGACAGCTCACGGCAAACAACTGCGATTTGTATAATTTCCCAATTTATTCCTGACAAAGTGGATGAGGCTTGCTGGGATTTTCTTAGGTGTCAATGGAGGAAAATTCTCTGGGACAGCTTTTGCCCCACTTTTGCCCAACTCTAATTTCAACAAACAGGTCCCAGAAGAGCCAGATTCTTTCCAGCAACAATCCTTGAACTAGTGTGACTCTTACTGTACAAATTTATCATCTTTCTGAGTGTCTATGAAAAGATATTTGTAAAGTCCTGGCAAAACTCTGCCTTGAATTTACCTGGTAGGACTCCTTTTATCCCCGCAGCAGTGCAGCAAATGAGTCAGCAGAGAAAGTGCCACTGGGTGTGTTACTTAATCATTCACATCTGCTGCGTTTGGGGACACATCTGAAATAGGCATCGGTGTTCCCAGCTGTACCCCAGGGAGGCGCTTACCCCGTGCGGGTGTGACTCAGCAACATCTCTTAATTATCTGATAGTTGCGGGAGATTTCAAGATCGAAATTTTGTCAGCAGCATTTTATCCAAAGTGGTGAAAAGCTTCCAAAAAGCACTATTGGGACATATTGCTGCTAGCTTTATGGTACTGGGCCTTCATTACCATAAACAAACTCTGATACCTGAGTGTAGTCTTTGGGAGAATTTCATATAAAGCCACAGGAAGGCTCATTTCAATCACCTACGTGTATTTGTCCCTCCTTAAAAACAATGGTACTCACCATGTGGGATGGGTCTCAGGTGGGCTCTCCTTTTCCCAAGGGAAGGTGGCCTTTCCTCACTGCTCCTCACTGTCAGCATGGCTGCGCTGCCTTGGCACGGGGGTCACGGGTTTGTTGTCATCTCACTGGGTGAACAGAGCTTGGCACCAGGCGTCTCCACAGTTTAAGGGTGGGATAACAGCAAAGGCCTTGAAAATATGGACACCGGTTGAGGGAAGAGTCCCCAGGAAAGCTAAGAATGCACCAATGGGCCATCACCCATCATTGAAAAAGTGCAAGGAAGAGACCAGGGAAGAGGCTCCTTCTGCTTTAGGATACGGAGCAGCAGGGTGAGGCATCTGCTGCAGCCTGGAGAGCAACATCCCCACCAGGATGGGGCAGCATGTAGCCCAGGGTGGAGGCCTAGGGCTGGGAATGGCCTCAAAACCTTATAAAGGGACCGAATTTGGGGATGGGGAAGAGAAAGCAGATGCCCAATTCAGGTCAGGCTTTCCTCATGGATGAGCTCCTGGGAGTGACCACCTCCACTGCAGCGACTGAGGCCATGAAGGACCGTGGCCACCAGTGCTAGTTACACAGGTCAGCTCCGTGGTGTTGGGCACCCACAGTCGGGCACGGTCGCCGAGCAGGGATGGCTTTGAGTGTGTGGTGGCAGTGACTGAAAGTGAGTAGGAAGCAACCACCAGCATGGGGGGGTGGGGTGGGTGTTGATGCGTATCAGCATAGCAAAGGTTTGTTTCACAGTTTAAACTGTAAAATGGTGCCATTTTCACTGTGTCCTTACTGTAATAGAAAAAAAAAAAAAGAGAAAAAGGAAAAAGAAAGAACTCTTATTTTTTTAGTGAAGAGTTAAAATGTGGGGTTTTGTGATAACCTTTGCAAAACTGACTGAAGAACTAGGCTGCTCCTGAGCTTCCTCCAGTTGCAGAGAAACCCTTCACAGACTTCCTGAGAGCACCCGTTATCTGCCTATCAGCATTAGGTACCTTGTAGTTTTGGAAAATTCTACTACATTTCTGCATTTTTAGTTAACTAAGTACGAGAGATTTGCCTCCAAGTGACTGAGGGTCCCATGTAGGGCTGAAGGTCCCAAGTCCTGGTTCTCAGATGTAATTCAAGGCCTTAATTTCAGCTGCCAGTTTGGAAGCAGAAAATTAGAAGCTTCCTTGTTTAAGCTTTCAAAGGAAATTGGAGAAGTGAAAATGTGAGGTTTCTTTTTTTTTTTCTATTTCTATTCTGAAATTTGAAACAGCTGCCACAAAACGTTTATAACCATACATAGTGCTCAATAAATGTCTAAACCTGGAAGGAACTATGCATGAATTATGTCTGATTTATACATTAAATAAAAATAGAAAGAGCCAGTTGAATTTTAAATGTTCTTCCTACATTCAGTAAGCCTTGAAATTACGATGTCTATAGAATATTGCCTGCAAAAATGTCTAATGTATTGCACATACTATATAAAAACATTTTTAAAGCATTCCAAGAGTTAATCAGATAAGGCGAATACTTGGGCATAGTTAAACCTTCGTAAATTGGCTTTTCATAGGGAGAATTCTTGGAAAATAATCTTATTTTTAAGCTCACCCCATAACACGCAGACCAAGATTAACCAAAAGGAAAGGTCTGAGCTGCAAGTAATTGCGCTTGGGAAGGTCAATAATAAACACACCAGGTGCACAACTTAGCCTGCAGGAACCAGACGCCAGCAGTGAGGCAGAAGAAGCCCCTGCCCAGCCTGGCCATGAGTGGTGGATCCCAGGCCAGCTCTGAGACGGCCAAATCTTCAGCTCATCTTCTGAGGAAACGCAGCACGTTTGATTACAGCATCTTCGGAGAGGTGGAAGCAGGGCCATGCTACGACCCTGATCGCAGCCTCTGCTTGACTGGCCCTCTGTGCCAGCCAGGGGTGACGGCCTTCCAAGATGGGGACAAAACCGAGGATTCTGCTGTTTCTAAACACCCAGTCCTCCCGCCCCTGCTGGAGAGGGCCCCGCTTTAAAGAACAAGCTCTGCATGGAGCCGAAGTGCAACTTTCATATGGGGTACGAATGAGTGGATAAAGTCATACCAGAGTTTTGACTACAATGTAATCCACCTCAGAAAATACGTGAAGGTAACATTTAAAAAGCAGTGTCATTATATATCTTTATTTAGTCGCAAAATACTTTGGTAGATACTTTTGCTGCTTCTTTGGAGGATTATTTCTAAACTGCGGATACTCTTCAGTCCCACTTACTGATTTCACTTTGAAGTGATAATACTTGGCCTGTTTGACCCCAGGGAGTGAAGATTTTTAATATTTTGCCTGCCAGTTTATTACCCAGCCCAGACAAACAAAGCAAAATAAATCCATTAAAATGTAATTTTAAGAAGAGTATTCCCAGGTTTTGTTAGCTAAATCACATTTTTGCAATTAATGTGATCGTTATAAACATTTCAGGCCTTGCTGGAGATCATCCGTGTATATCAAAATAAAATATTCTCATCCCAATTTTATGGCACAGCTCTGTTAGAAAAATATTTCAGAGAAACAACAAAATCAAAACAAAACGTTGCGGTTTAACTCCCTAAACAACAGAGGTAGTTTAGATTTATTTCAGCCGTCTCCACCGCTGCTCTACGCATAATAAAAGTGCTTCCCAACCCTCCTTGCACAAATACAAGCGCCGTCATCTCGGTCCTGCCTTGCTGCATGCCCTCTCCACCAGCGCAGCAGTGAGCTCTGCATGCCCCCCGTCACCTCGGCAGCTGAGAGTTTCCTAGATTTTGCCCCCCAAAATAAAACAAAGTAGGTGAATGTGCACCCTGACAGATTTGCACGCATTTCCACCTACTATATTTTCATGGAGGTGGGGACAGAGCTGTGTCACTGTGTCCCTAAGTGGGCGCCTGCCTGGGGAGGCAGCAGGCAAGGCAGGGGGTGCTGGGCCCATCACCCCCTTGTTCCATCTCCTCCACAAGCTGATTTGTCTTAATTTAACTAGGGCCAGCTAGATTTGGGATATCAGTTTATGCCCTTACCCTTGTAATGAGTCTGAAGAAAACTTTTCAGAAGGGGCTCTGGCACCCATAAGGGTCCGCACTCCCACAGGAAGGATCTGCAGACGCGCTCCAAGGCTGGAGTTGCTGGTACAACAGCCAACAACATATTGAAGTGTCTCCATACAGGCCACGGCCCTTTAGTTGGGAAGTTTATGCTCCAAGGGTAGAAGAGGGTAACTAACTGCCTTGCAGCCAGTCTTTGCCAAGGAGCAGATGCACCATCGCAGCTGCCTCAGGGAACTGTAACTGAATTTTCTGGTGGAACAACACCCTGACACATGGTGTTGTTGCCTACCAGTTCAACCCCATCTGTGGGTGACCTGACAACATGGAAGTTAATTAATATAGCCATGTTAATGTCAAGCTTTACAGAATTACAGAATGGTAAGGGTTGGAAGGGACCTCTGGAGATCATCTAGTCCAACCCCCCTGCCAGAGCAGGGTCACCTACAGCAGGTTGCACAGGATGGCATCCAGGTGGGTTTTGAATGTCTCCAGGGTGGGAGACTCCACAACCTCTCTGGGCAGCCTGTTCCAGTGCTCTGCCACCTTCAAACTAAAGAAGTTCCTTCTCATGTTAAGATGGAACTTCCTATGTTCAAGTTTGTGCCTGTTCCCTCTTGTGCTGTCACTGGGCACCACTGAAAAAAAGACTGTTCCCATCCCCCTGGCACCCTCCCTTTAAGTATTTATAAGCATTAATAAGATCCCCCCCTCAGTCTTCTTTTCTCTAGACTAAAGAGACCCAAGTCCCTCAGCCTTTCCTCATAAGAAAGATGCTCCAGTCCCCTAAACATCTTTGTAGCCCTTTGCTGGACCCTCTCCAGCAGTTCCCTGCCCTTCTTGAACTGGGGAGCCCAGAACTGGACACAGTACTCCAGATGATGCCTCTCCAGGGCTGAGTAGAGGGGGAGGATGACCTCCCTCCACCTGCTGGCCCCACTCTTCTTGATGCATCCCAGGATGCCATTGGCCTTCTTGGCCACCAGGGCACATTGCTGGCTCATGGTCATCCTGTTGTCCACCAGGACTCCCAGGTCCCTTTCCACAGAGCTGCTCTCCAGGAGGTCAGCCCCCAACCTGTACCGGTGCATGGGGTTATTGCTTCGCAGATGCAGTACCCTATGCTTGCCCTTGTTGAATTTCAAAAGGTTCATCTCTGCCCAACTCTCTAGTCTGGTCTGTTTGAGACACGAACCACATATGAAGCCCTCCTTCCACGTGAGGAGCACCTGCTTCTTCTCACTTTGAGAAGAAACACATGAGAATAGGAAACCCTCTCCAACATTTGCTGGTCCCTTTGCAGAGCTACATAAAGCTGCAGTCCCACCACGTGAATAACAGCTTACTACAAAACTGGAGGGAAAAGGAAGTGAAGCCATCCCATTCTACACCTCAAGTGCAGGATAAGTACCACCAGCAGGTTAAATGTTCCCCTGCTCAGTTTAAGCAGCAGTAGCTAGTTGCTGGCACTGCTCCAGAGGGTTTCTGCCTGGATGATCATAATGGATATCTTACCTTTTAATGTTAACAGTGTCTTCATAGGATATATTTTTCTCAAATTAAAAAAAAAAACCAAACCCAAAAACAAACAACAAACTTTTAGTAAAGCTCACTCTGGCCTTCCCTTGTTCCTCTACTACCCATGGTGGTTTTGCCACTGACAACAAAAAAGGAGGACCAGAGCCTTTAATGCCCTACTTTTCAGTGTTAATACATTTACAGAAGACTATACAAACAAGCGCCAAATAGCAATTACACATTATTAGAGCTATACAATATTTGTACATGTTGCTAAAACAATGCTGCTAAATGAAGAAGCTTTATTAGTTTACAGGTTTTTGGCTGCTGTTATTAAAAATATATTTACCTGAAAGGAAATCCAAGTATTTCATTTTACAAACGATTTAAAATATAGCAGTAAGCAACATAAACTATTGCTTTTTATGTTTATACATTTTTTTTGGCATAACACTGCCATACAGTTACAGAATTATAAAATATATCTTTATAGTGCATTACAAATCCAGAAACTGGTTACCACTCCTACCACATACATATGGTATTGGTACTACCAAACATGCACGGCATTCTGTAATTAAACACTGCAAAGGAATACAGAGAAGAGAGCAGGACCATTCATAAAACTGACATGTAGCTGTTTCGTTTTGCAAGTGAAAATTGTTGGGTTTGGGTTTTGGGGTTTTTTTTCCTTTTTACTGCACTTTTTTCTTAAATACATTTTAACAATGAAGTCTAAGATATTTCCAAATTTTATCAGTGCAAAACTATACCTAATCATCTGTTGCTGAACTCAAACTGCATAAAGGGCAAACCACCATGGAATAAGTTAAAACACAGAAAAAAGAGCAACTAATGATTAGCAAACATGCTTCAGCAGATCCCAAAAATATAAGTGCCATAACCTTTTTTACTGCAAAACAATAATTTTCACAGTTAGCCACAGTAGTAAATACATTCAGTATATTTCACAATTAACTTTTGTTGATGAATACTCCACTAGACTTGTAAGCATGGTAGAATGAAAAAGCGCCGAGTTTCTAAGAAGTAAGAGATTTCTTTCAGAACAATTTGCCAATTCTCACATTTGTTATTTTATAGCAAACAGTTTAATGCTTTTGAAAGTAAATATAAAGGTGATTATAAGTGTAAAGCCACAGGAGGTCTCTATTTAATTGATCTCTATAGCTTTTCAACTATATTTTAGGAGTCCATTAGGTATGGCACATATTAAATATATTCTTTAAAATAAACTCTTGTTTTCCCCAATGGTCTTAAGTAAGTATACTTAAGAACGTGGGCTGTAAAAGGAACACAGCTTTCAGGAAAAGAAATAGTTCACAGGCAATACAGAGCACAGAGATATTACAGAGACACAATTTACATTCCCCTTGGAGAATTACACCTAAATACCTGTTAGGAGTGAATCTATGGCGTTGACCGTGACATGAATGGAGGGTGGATTGTCCATGCTTAGGCCTTTTTGACCCATCCTTCACTTTCAGGCTCTGATGGCCATCAAAACCACCTGTTGAGCAGTTAGTCCAATTGCAATTGGAACTTGGGACACATATCAAAATAAGTTACCAAAATGTGGGGTGAGAAGTATGGTTCTCAGCAAACCCCAGATAGTATTTCCATCTTCTACATAATCGCAACATTACACCCATTGATGTATCCATCAGTCCAGAGGTACCTCACTCAGATGTGAGCTAGGAATAGGTTTTGCATTTGAGTGATCTTACTTTTACACCAATAGCAAAAGAAAAAAAGAAAAAGTCTGTTCTGCAGTTGGAATCTGACTTTTAATACTTTATACTAAAGGATTTATGTGTAAAAATTTATTCAGAAGGGACAAGTAAGATAATACTGTCATTATCATAGGACACGTTTTCTGCCTAAGCAGACATCACCTGCTTAAGGACACAAACATAGGACATTTTGTGCCTAAGCAGGTATTTTATCATTAGAAATTCCCATAGCTTTTAAAAACTGACTTGAAGTGGATTACTGTTCCTCTTACGGTACTTTCAGTAACTGTGTTCAAATGCACTAGCAATTCTTGAATAAACAGATCTGAGACAAACAAGAGATTACTTTTTCCACACAAACCAATTAAAACATGGAACTCAGCCACAAGGGATGGCGGAGGCTGAAAGGAACCATGAGTTCAAAAATGGAAAATTTTCTGGAGAAAAATGGGGGCACCTTATCTGTCCTTTGTTTCACACCATCTGTTGGTGGCCACTGCTGGAGGCAGGATACAAGGCTAGAAACATCTTTGGTTCTGATCCACACTGGTAGTTCTTAGGACAATGTATAATATTTTCACACTTTTATTAATGGCAAAACTTACTTCACATACTTGCATCTTATTCATAAATACAGCTTTTGTCAAGGAAACTCAATATGATATGTTACCTTGAAAAGTATGGCCTAATAAGAGTTACATTTTCACTTAAACATATATATCTTACTCTAATTTGTGATCAGTACCATCACAACTGTCAGAAAAAGAAAGGTGCAAAAATATAACTCAATTACACAGATATACATAAATTTTATTTAAAAACCAACAAGAGTTGTTTTCCATTTAAATCTAGTAAATCTCTCTTGGCTTACCTTATTGGAGCATCCATCAAAATTATACAAAGCTTCTAAGATCTGTAAACTTTCTGGTTATAGTACAGGTATATGCAACTGCAGATTATTAGAATTATCCTGGAATCTTTCAAGGAGGCTCTACACTAGGTTACTGCCATGGTGGGAATTAGCGAAACAGAAAAATAGAAGACATTTTGTCTATGCTCTGAAGACTTTGTCATTTTGAGTTATAAGAATTGAATGAAATATTAACTATGATTTTACAAATACCTAATACATCAGACTGCTGCAATCTTAGAGCAGGAAACTGAGGAGCTGACCAAGGCAGGGAACAGCTCTCAAAGGCTTATTGCAAATATTTTTAGCATCCTCAGGATCACACCTTTAAGTACGAGCAATATGGACACCAAGAGCTCAGTTCTGCTTCTAGATATGTGCACACGCATAACCGCTCTTCTTATCAGAATGGTCTGGGGCACACACCTCACGTACCCGAGCTGTCAGTCTCTACGCCAACACAGTGTTGGGTACCGAGGCACAGTGACATCCTGGACAGTAGGGCTCAGAGCTGTAACTACTCTTAAAGTGCTGCATTTCTTCATGATTTGTACGATTGCCTTCACTTGCACGTGTGTACTCCGTAACATTTTGTCAAGTTGTGCATTTTTACCCCCTCACCATAGGATACTTGAAATCAAATTCACAGGGGGCGTGTGTGTGTTGGTATATACACACTACTCCCACTTAACATTACCAGAGGCTACTCAGATGTACTTATTAGGAAAGAACCCCTGTGTGGGAGGTTCTGTTCAATTAATAAATTAATAGCTCAGATCCTAGTAAAACACTGGGCAAAAATACATTATTGTAGTAAGTACACAGAAATCCCTGAATACTTAAGCACATAGTGAGACAAAACCAAGTTTAAGAGTGAGTAAACATCCTGACTTCCTTTGCACATCCTCAGTTTCTGAAGTAATGGTTAAATAACTAAGTACCAGCATTTACGAGAATACGATCATTTCCACATATATTGTACTGTAAACCTGAAAGCCAATAGTTAGAAACTTCAAGCACGGGGTGCTTCTGGTTGCTAAGGCCATGATTCTGTAATGAAATGCATACAGTGCACCCACTTGATCCTCACAAATCTCAGTGGGATGCTACACTGTACGATTGTCCTGCAATGAATCCTTCTTTTAAGCACTTGCAAAATCAGAAGAAACAACTCCTCATGAAAAGAACGATAAACCACCACAATTTACAAAGAATAGAATTTGTTAGTTAAAGCTGAAGTGTCCCATGGGAGTAATTCTGTTGATAAAGCTATAAGACAAAGATTACAGAGTGCAGAAGCCCACCTGACACAAAAAAAACCCCTCACTTACCTAATCCCCATAGTTCTTTGTAGGCAATTGGTATGCCACCGCTCTTCTCGCTTCTATTAAAACTGATAGAAATATACTGACTTGCAGATTTAAAAAAAAAAAGAAAAATTGCAGAGTTAATAAGGATGTGAGTCCCAAAGTTCGTGACTGTATTTTCAGATACACTGGGCCCTTAATGCAGACAGCCCTGCCAGATTCAAAGTACATTAAGTACTTAATTAAGAGTGGAGAACCAGCAAGCACATATAGGTGAAAGCTGTGTCACAGTAACAGAATACCATACTGCAGAGAAATCTTTTGGACATCCCGAGAGTTTTCTGGTTTAAAATTACAGCAAGGTTTCCCTTTTCTTTTTTTTTTTTTTTTTTTTTTGGTTCAGTAGACAAAAGATCTCCTGAGGTCATCGAAGTTCAATGAAATTACAGTATAAATATAATATCACCCCCCAGCATCCCTTATTTCACTTGAACACTAGGCATTTTTTTAAAGTGTTTAACCTTAATACTGAAGTCCAAAAATTGAAGGCCCTGTATAATTACCTACCTTATATTTATGTTCCTCACACACAGGGTATAAATTTTCCCTATGCCATTCAAGAAATAACTATGTAAAACCAACACTATTAAGTTGGCATGGTTAGGCACTCAAGATTTAAAAAGTCATAGGCAGAACATAAAGTTGTCCCCCCTGTGCGTACATGTGGGGTCAGAGTCCTTACCTACACAGACCGATTTCATCTCAGCATTTCCTGCCCCCTTCTGCTCTGCAGCTCAGAGGCAAATATGAACAAGGGGATCCTACTTCAAGTTCAGGGTACTGTGAAAGGCTTCCCAGCACCTTTCCATCTTTAAAGAGGCGGCGGCTGCTCGAGGAACTCTCTGGGGCATTTCTTCTCAGACAGACTTAACGCCTCCTTGAGCAGTCTGGGTTACGCTTAAGAAAATCCACGTACATACTTTCCTTTCCTTACAAGTCAACACAGAAGAAGGAGGGATACATCTTCCTTCTTCCCTGCCTCTTTAGGATGAAAGGAGTCTAATCTTTGTCCATGGGTACCAAGATCTCTAACTGCCGCTCTATTTGATGCCAAGAAACAGTACTACCTGGGGAAAGCAATGGATGATGCACTGCCATGATGGGAATTAGTGAAACAGAAAAATACCAGACATTTTGTCTATGCTCTGAAACCCCTGAAGACTTTGTCACTTTGATTTATAAGACTTGAATGAAGTCCTGTAGTACTCTGACACTCAAACTGTAGTCAGCCACTTGCCTCATAACATTTCATCAAAAATACATTAAAGGCAGCAGATAATATATACACTTTTAAATAGAAAATACATACTGAAGTTTTAGACTATTTTAGGACTGTAGAAAGTGCGAGTTCTACCTGCATTGTTTTTTAATTCATGTTCTACACAATTAACTTGCTGGGTACGATCTTGTTTGACTGAACGGCATGAAGGCAGAAGAGGCTACTCAGGGAAAGCAGACAGTCCTTCATCGAAGAAAGGTGGGAAGGATTTTATGTGGGAAATTCCTAGCTGCTGGGCTCCAGCCAGGCCAGCAGACTGGCCTGCCTCAGGTTTCGGCCGATGAGCAAAACAACATTAAACTGTCAAAGACCTCTGATAGAGAGCAAAGAGAGGAAACAGACAGCTGGAAGGAAGCATCAGGACTGTTGCTGGTCTGGGAGAGGAAGGCAGGGCATTCAGCATTGGGCAGACCTTACCCAAAACTGGCCAATGAACACCCAAGTTCAGGTAGGATCCAGCTGGACAGGCCTGGTGACATTTTCTCTGATGGCTTTGATGAGTAAGCAGTGCTTTGTGGTGAAAACACTGCTTTTCGGCTGCCCAGAGGCTTTCCAGGTGCTGAACCCAGCTAAGGGGGTTGTTTTATTACAGCTGATCAACAGAGAGCTTTCATGCTGAGACCAAATCTGAGCAAAGAGATCCCTCCCCCCAAATTAGTAGCAGTAACAAACAAGTCAAGAGAAGAGAGAACTTAACAGGGACTAAAAGAAGTCTAAAGTGCAACTTCCCTTGTACCCAAAAGCTATGGATACAGTTTCATTGTAAGTTAAACTTTTATTCAATGTACAAGGATACCCAGCTGCATAGGACATTTTGATATCCGTTACTAAGTGTCTCCGACAAGGATGCTAATCTAAGGTAAAAGATGCTGTGCAAATACTGCCATTAAACACGAACATCGTTCCTAAAAAAAAAAATATCCACTAGGGAAAAAACTGTGCTCTCAAAATAATTTCTAGTCATTTCATAAAAGGAAATCAACACTTAAAGCACATTAAAAGAAACTTAAAAATTCTGATGTTCCAAGGCTTTCTAGTAAGTTATGCTTTTTTTTTTTTTTAAGAAAAAAATACTGGATTAATTTAATGGAAAAAAAAAAATAGATAAGCTTTTCTGTGCAATCTGTCTGGAAAAGATAATGAATTTCTCAGCTTTGAATATACACGATTGTTTTAAAGAGCCACACCTGGCTGACTGCTGATAAACTGAGGTTGAAAAAAATAAAACTCATTAACATAACAGAAGCCTAATCTGATGCATTCGCAACAAGCATAGTCTCATGAACATTTCCTATCACACTAGATGGAAATTTCACCCAAAACGAAGGAGCAATGAATAATTTGCTTCATTCAGTATGAAACGACTTTTAACCTCAGACTCATGACTTGAACTCATCCTTGTTTTTTGTGGTGGTCCCTCCTGAAAGTGTATCCTTGTCAAGGTTATCTTGTAGATCTGTTGACGTGTTATTTGAAGAATTCTCAGTGTCACATGAATCTTTCTCTATAGTGCCTGGGTGATTTCCACAGTCATTGTCCAGATTTTCATCATCGTTTTTGGAATAAGAAGAGTCCTCCTTTCTGTCTGAAGTATCATGAATTTCTTCCAATTTTGAAAGCTGACCAGTATCAGTACCACTGGTCTTTTCACTGTTGTTCTGCTTAACACCATCACAGTTCATTTCTTGTTCATCCTGGTTATTTTCTTCCCCGTTTTTTGCAAGTTCTACCTTTCTTTCTTCAGTTGTTTTACCAGCTGAACTTCCGCTTGCCGATGTATTCTTAGGCTCTTTTGGTTTCTTATGCTTAGAAATATAACTATTGTGAATAGAAATTGGAGATGCTGGCTTCTTATTTGTTTTGCTTCCCTCTGACTTCTGTTTTCTTGGGGGTCCCCAGATAAAATGCTCTGAGGGTGTATAATGTTGCTGGGCAAATCTCAGGAGTTTCCTCCTTTCTCTGCGGTCTCTAATAGTATACACAAAATACTCTAGAGCACTTTGCTTAATGTTGGGAATGGTATCTTCCACAAGAGCTTCGTGGAGAATAAATTTTACCAGGGGAGATTTGAAACTCTCATATCCAAGCTCACCAAGACTTTTCAGAATTCGAGTGATTCTCAAGTAGTTGTGTTGAGACCTTTGGAAGAAAAGGGTAAAAAAATTCCATTGAATCAGAAAAAAACACCCCACCACCTTACAGATACAGAACTGGAACTGAAACTCCTCACTCCTTTTTATCACTCCAGGTGTGTACTTCAGGCTTCCTGTACTTTAATTTCTCACAGCTGCTGAAGCTTGTTAGCACCTCCTTTGCTAGGATGTTGTGAGTGAAAATTAGTGTCTGTAAAATGCACTGAGGCAACAGGCTGAAAAAAAAGATAACATCAAAGTGTGTACTGATTTTGATTCCTTCTGTTGTATGTATTCTTTCTGAGGAGAAAACCCAGTCACTTTATATTATAAAAATGGGGTTTTGTAGTATATTGCACTAATACAGCAACAGAACAGAATTCATTGCGCTTAACTTTAGCTATTTAAAAGTTGTGTCTCCAGTCCAGAGCAGCTACCTGCACTTCTGATACAGTCATTGCTGAGAGAAAAACAGGCACCTCTGGAGAGCAAGTCCCGCTGTCGTAAGAAGTGTCTAAGATAAATGGAACGAACTATCTTCTGGTAGTGCTTGTGAAGAGCTCTTTCCGTCATAAAGTACACCTAAGTAAACAGTAAAACTTAAATGCCTGAATTTTAAATGGTTAAAGTTAGATAAAAAGAGTCCCAGTTCCTGACCTAAAACTGTGTAGCTACTCACTGGTGAGAATATAGGAACTACAGTGTAAAAATGTGCAGTGAGTGACATTTGGGTTTCCTGATACCCTGTTTTATCTGTAGCCTGAGTCTGAGCCCGCACCCATGTTGGCTCATATAATATTTAAGTACAATTAATAACAAATTATTCCCATTATTCACCCATAATAATCCATCAGCAATTATATCTACAAGCTTTCATTTGGACGGGAGAACAAAATACTGCAAGAAAACAATCTTCAGATCTAAGGTCAGAGGTATTAGGAAATCGATCACAAGATTTGAAAAGAGATTTTGATACAATTAATCCACACGGGACAAAATTCAGTGCAAAATTACGCTCAACACAATGTTGATGAAAAGCAACAGATATTATTTGCTGAAAGTTGGGCTAAAGTTTGACTTAACACATGTCTAAACCTCTCCAGTTAAGCACTGCAATTAAAACGTATTAAATACATATTTAATATTTTGAGGAGGGAGCAAAATCTTGTTATTTAGCTTCCATACAGGTGTGGAGAATTTGATTTTTCTCAAAAAGAAATGTGAATGCAAAGATAAGCCACTTGTTCTTTCCAACTGAGAAGGAGCGCTTTGGGATCAGGTGAAAATGTGGTCAGTAGCATGACAAACAAACTAATTTGGAACTGTGATCTTCTTCAGCACCATCTGAAGTTGTATTTTCAGGGAATTCAATGATGCCAGACTGGTAATGGGTGAGAAGTACAATAAAAAAAAAGGGGAGGGGGGAGGAAAGGAGGAATGTACACATACAGACACAAACCAGGCATTGACTACTTCTTTTTCTCTTTTTCCTGGCAATCTTTGGAAAATACATCTTCCCTTTCTGTAGAAAACAAAAGGCTAAAGAGATTCTATGGCAATTCCAGAGAGTGGAGTGCATGTCATTACTTACTCATTCAAATGTTGAAATCTTTCTTGCCAGTTACCAGCTCGTGCTACGTTTCCAGTTTTATCAATTAGTTTTATTCCAAAAAACTCCAACATCATTTTGTAAGCCAAGAGGAACCTTCTAATTGCTTCTTTTGTTTTCTTGAATTCCTAATAAACAAAGAATATGTCCAAAATTCTAAGTGGCACTAAAGCAAGTACTTCTGCATTGTATAAAACAACTCTACATAACAAAAAGCAGTTATGTATCAAAATTAATGTGATGGTTTGTATTGAGCTCAATTTGTATTACCTCAATTTCATATGTAGTTAATTCTTTAGCATAGAAGTTCAGACCTTGTTCCCTCAGTGGGAAAAGCCTGTCAAAAGAAAAAGCACATTACGGCTCACAGTATATGAACACTTAATCAAATTAATGTTTTGAAACAGAAATAGGTAATAAGTGACCAACCACTGTATGTAAGTGTGGTTATGTTCCAGTTTTTCATAGTCTCCTTTCCATTTATTTAGGACTTCTTCAATATAAACCCCTGCATAAAAATAATTTGAAAACTGTTAAGTAGCCATCAAAAACAGCATTCATCTACATAAAGTACATGCCATGTTAACATAATGATAGAACATATACTTTAACTCTCTTGCACATACTATGTGAAATAAGGTCTCTTACAGCCATAAATAAATACACTTTAATTTAAAATTAATTTAGTTACTAAAACTTAATTAAGACATTTATCAAATTGCAATATAAACAAAACCAACTGACTTATACCGAGTTACTTACCAGCAGGGGGTATGTGACAATAACCTCTGTAAAATACACTTCCCCAAAAGTTCTCATGTCCTAAGTCCCTACTAGAACAAAGCCTCAAGTCTTTACGAAATCTCCCATTCCAGGAATCTGTCCAGCTGCAAATAACATTATGATAGGGACATCTTTCACAATTAGCTGTGGCCAAGAGCCTTGCTGCCATCGCTATGAGTCTGACCTTGGGTTCTCGGGTCATGCTCAACAAATGAGAATTTCAGCTTTTAGTAGCCTCAAAAGAGTTGTGAAGTTCAGTCAGTTCCTCTTGGAAAGACACAGTGACAGAAACAGGGGATAAAGTACAGGTAAAAGGAAATTAATCATTCTTCACACCGAGATGGTGCTCATGGGCCAGGACACTTTTCCAGGCACTGCACAAATACAAAAGGTACATAAAAGGATGTTCCTTGTTCCAAAACCTGTATTGTCTCTTTCCATGAATGAATGCTCAATGTTAGCCTGTTTCTACTTTGAAACCAACAACAGTTTCACCACTGCCGCATGGCCTCTCCCAAAGTCAAATAGCATAGGAGTGGCCTAAAAAGCCCAAAGCCCCACGTAGACAGTCTCCTATTATACATTAGATATCTCTTTTTTCACCCCCCGGTGAAAATTTCCACTTGGGTCTCAATGACAAAGGAGAACTCATTTGGTACTTTTCTTCAAGAAATGGAGAAAGCAGACAGAGGGGCTGCTAAGAACACAGGGTTTCCAGTGCAGGCAAGGTTGGAAAAGGACCTTGCAAAGAGGACCTCCTGCCATCACCGCACTGTACCCAACCTACATTTCAACTATTGGAAAATTTGCTGCTCAATTCCAGGGGAGAGAGACAGATGGGTCAGCTCTGAGTCAGAACCACAAGCTAAATCTATAGGTCATGGAATAAAACTTCAGAACTAGTATTGCACTAGAAATGTCTTTTTTTAATAACATTCCCCAGTAGTCCAGTCCCTAACATGGTAACTTCGACTCCCTCTGAACACTCTCACAGATCTACAGACTTAGGTCAAGGTGGTGGCTGCTCTTTCCTATTCCCAGTCAAAACTTCTACATAACCAGAGCTCACTGCCTTCAACACTTCCACCTCCATGGTCTATTAGCTACCTTAGACACTACCAACTGTGGTTTTCTCCTAAAATATTAGGAGAAATTTCATTCTTTACAGATTTTAGGAGGAAAGCCATCCTCTAGCTTTCATGACTGTCTCTTCTTGTGGCTAATCCTCTTGAATTGCTCCTTCGTTTTGCACTTTAAAGGATCCTTCCCCCCTCCCTCCCACAACCATTTCTGGCTTTCACTTTCAGGTTCACATGGTCCTCCAGTTCACATGGACCCCAGTGCCCTTCTCTTTCTTTCTGCATCTCTCCTCTGCGTAATGTCTCCTGAATTTTCTACCTCTGTGCAGGTAACTCACAGATCTAACTCTTCTTCCAGTCAAGCTAAAAACACAGTCTTCAGCATCTGCCTGTGGATACCGAGATAAAGTTCAAGATGATTAAAACAAAGGCCTTATCTTTCTTTCACATAACCTGGCTTGTTTTCTCACTTGCTGAGGATATTATCACTATCTTGCCTATAAACAGCTCTCATCTTCAACCTTCCAATACGTACATCTTTACATCCTGCTATATAACATTTCTTCCCATCCAGCTTCCTATCAGAACTTTGACGTTTTGCATCTCAACATCCTCTTTCCTGACCTTGAGGAATGTCCTCTTGTCATGGTTATATCTGAATATCACCCTGAATGCTGCTGGTAAAATGATGTTTCTAGACTGCAGCTTTTTTATATTGCCTCTTTTTTTTTTTTTTTTGCTTTGCATTTTCCCATTGTGAAGCCCTTTTCTGCAACATCAGACAAAAACTATACGCCTTCACTTCCAAAGCCTTTTGTGACCTGTCCCTTCCTACCTTATCAGAACCCATTTGTTGCTATGACACTGATCCTGTCTCCAACAGGTTCCTGCCTCAATGGCAGCCTCCACGTCTCACTTCTTCTGTACTCCACTGTGCACTTTGGTATTTCCTCTCAAACTGCTCTCACGCTGAGAGAATCTTTCTGCAAACACCTTCAAAGTAACCTCCTCATCATTCTTTTAAAACACTCAAAACCTCATTTTTGGCCTGCAAATTTTTTTTTTTTGCTAATGGCTAAGCTGTCATGGGCCGAGACTCCTGTCTACCATTCTAACCAAGACTGGTTTACTGCCTCCTTCTGCTTCCCCATCAGTCTGCTACCCTCTTGTCTCTCATTCTTTGCTTGCAAACTCTCTAGAGCAGGGTCTGTCCTCTTTCAGTTCGTCCTGTGTTTGTGCAGAAGCTCACATGAGGTTCCTGCTCCACTACCAGAACCACTAGGGACTTTGAGAAATTATTTTTTTATTATTATTATAATAATAATCACACCTGAGGTAGTTAAACACATTATTTTTCCCTTACCCAGCGCTAGGGATAACACCCATGTCCCTGCCACTCCTATTCAAGCAGCAAGAGTTTGTCCAGCACAGTGGAGCGACTTTATCTTTGTTTAATAAAAGGTAGTGCCACTACTGTAAAGTATTGGTACAAACAACGCCCTGTTTTACATCATGCTGAAAACACACGAGAAAAGCACCACCTCCCTAGAGTGAAAGCGATCTCTGTTTAAGCATAACCTTCTCCCATGTTATCAACACGATACTCCAACATGAGAGGTTCAAGTCACGCAATATGTAACGATACACCTTTAATTTGTCAGCACCGCAACTACTACTACAGTTTCACTTTGCTACTATTATTAGTGAGCGTTCTTCTGTTATCACTATTATTGCCACAGATTACTCACCATCAGGTTTAAAAGGGATCTTATTTTTGTAAAAGCGGAGATTACACAAGTCATTTTGATATCGAAGATCCTTAAAGTTCTGCTAAAAGAAAGGAAATAGGACATTATCAGCCTACAAAAACCTATCAAGAGTGTCCAGAAAGTGATACTGTGCTCTTTGAATAATCTGAAGACAAAAAAAAATCAGAGTTTTATGAAAACTGGAAATCACTTAGAATTACTCATGCACTTAAAGACTCAGTTGAAGGACTTGCAAGTTCCCTCTGGCTGGTACCTTCTACTGAGGCAGAGGTTAGAGCAGCAAGCATAGCAGCACCTTGACTTTGGTCTCGCGGAACTTCCAAGATGCAAATAATAAGTCTAAACTCTATCGTCTGCCATCTTTGATGTTCAAGGCACAAGGCTTCTTCCGGGCTCCTACTGCTGTTCCCAGGCTTACACATATGTCCTGGTTTCAGTTGGGATAGAGTTAATTTTCTTTCTGGTGATTGCTGTGTTTCAGGTTTGGTATGAAAGGAATGTCAATAATGCATATTGTTTTAGTTGTTGCTAGGCAATGTTTAAACCATTCAAGGACTTTTTTCAGCTTCCCACAGAAGCTGAGAAGGAGCCTAGACAGAACAACAGAATGGCCAGTGGGATATTCTGTACCACAGCCATCATGCTCTGTATATTAATGAGGGCTGGCAGGGGAGCAGGGATCCGCAATCACTGCTTGGGTTGAGCTGGGCAACCAATTCACCAGGCAGTGAGTGACGTACATATTCTTGCATATTCTTTTACCATTATTACTATTGTTATTTTCCTTTTCCATTATTGTTTCACAAAACTGTCTTTATCTAAACTCACGAGTTTGGGTTTTTTTTCCCTTTCACCTCCTTTTCTCCCTATCCTGGGCGGGGGAGCGAAGCGGGGGTTGAGTGAGCAGCTGCATGGTCCTAGCTGCTGGCTGGGGTTAAACCATGACAACATCTCATGTGTTTGCATGTACACCTGGGATGAAAAGGCACTACACTAGTTTCATTCCTCTCCCACTGGCATATGTCGGCCCTCTGCATCAGCTTTTTGATTCTTCCCATTTCTCATATTTCTTAGGCACCACAAAGGTTTAAGAATGTTTGGGTTGTGTGCTATCTTCTACTAAAAAAAGGCAATTTTAAACCATAAAATATTCTTACTGGATACTGGTGTCGGTACTTGTATAAATCTCTTGCTGCGTAGAAGCTTCTCTTTGGCTTGGCTGTCAGCTCAGTTCCATCACCACTCTGAAACAGTTAGAAAGTAGATAATAACCATACACAAACACACTAAACAGCGAATTTGTGTCATATTAAAATGATTATTTTTCATGATGGATTTCAACAATGTAAACATACAGAAGCGCAGGTATTTGCCTACTGTTTGGTCAAACACTGTAAACCTCTCTGCTGAATACTTAACACCACACACTTTAAACCTAAATTAAAAAATAAAAATAAAAAAAAATAAAATAGCAATACTATGAAATGTCCTTCCAACGAGATTGAATTTGATTTAAATCAACAGGTTGATTGTCATTTCCAAACGCAAGACTTCAAAGTAACCTAGCAAGTGCTAGCACAAGATGAAAGAAGTAAGCGAACATGAAAATGCAGAGACCTACTCATTTTGAGCAAGAAATCATACTATTTGCAAAGACTATTTTTCATGTGGACATTGACTTCATTTGCTATCATTGCATCCTGTGGAAGAAAATGAACAGTCATGGACAAGCTGAATTGCAGCTCTAACACCTTCTTGGACCATTTTTGATTATTTGGTTCTCAGAACTTAAATTTAAAGCCTGGTAAGAAGAACCACTAAACCCCAAAACAAAAACCTGCTTAGAGAAAATACCTATGTACGAGAACTGGTACTGGCCCTCAGCTGTTTGGAAGCTGTGACCTGACATGACCAGAGCTCATCAAGGTCAATCAACAAAAATAATCCTACTGATTTTAGAAAATACTTGAGAAAGCTGCATGCATTGAAGAAAAACAGAAAATGAAGCTTTAGCATACAGAGACTTCAACTTGTTACCAACAACTTTCTTTTCTTTGTAATTTCTTTATAACCATACTGCAGCAAGGTATTTTGTGTTCTCCAATCTCGTAAAATAAGTCTCCACGCTAAAACCAAAAGCCAAATGAGAAAATCATTCCACTCCTTGCAATACACATGTAATAGGTTAAAGTCAAGCCTAAAAAGAGAAGTTCCCTGTGACTGCACTGGACATTTGCCTTTATTATTGCCCGTCCCATCACTTATCAATCGCACATTAATGACAAACAAGCCTCTGTTTTCATTCTTCCTTTTGCAAGACCAGCTTTGACCATACCTATGGGCAAAACACGCTTACTTGAACAAGCAACACCCCTTGACACTCAGTTACCAGGCATTAGTAGCACCATGTATCATGCAGAAAAGGGAAAAATGCTTATGCTTATTTAATTCTGCACACTTTCTGAACCAAATATAAACGAAATACATCTAACAGGCTTAAAAAAAAAAAAAGAGCCAGCTGGTCCACCCTGCATTCAATTCTAACTCCAATAAAATTATTGGCAAAACAAACCTTTATTTCTTTAGGGTTGGCATTTTCAAAGGTTCTTAAAAGACAGAAACTTGCCTGGAAAAATTCCTCACCTCGGACCCACCGAGGAGTCACAAAATCCCTTGCCACGTACGACCCAATATTCAGACTTTTAACCCATTTAATTAAGAGGCCAAGTTCGATGCCAGGTTTAACGCCAACCCCAACCTCCCCTGGAAACAGCAGCGGCGGGACCGGCAGCGACTCCCAGGCCTCAATTTTCTGCCAAGAGCAGGTCACCATAATGATGGAGGGGTGGAGAGGGAGGAAGAAATCGGCTCTTTTCCACTTCAGCCGCAGAGCCGACCGATCGCAACCCACTCGACAGCCACGGGGACCTCCCCGCGCCGCGGCGGCTCCGCCGCCGGCAGCCGCCCGGGCCCCTGCTCCG